>JAHXMU010000382.1:256118-275719 GCA_019455685.1 Philornis downsi | reverse complement strand
TCACGTTGTATTTCATAATGACAAGGTTCAAGCATTATAAAGAAATAAAACTTTTATCGAAATCATAGCTTTATGTGTGCTTTATGTTTGGAAACCGAAAAATGAATAACCATGTATTATTTGAACCACCACCTCAAGTTCCACAACCCTCTGAAAAAAGTCAGGTGAATAAATTCATTTGAGTTCTGTCAGGCTCCGCGGGAAACTATATTGGCAAAAACCATCTGCTCTAAAAGCCCCAAAAGTCTACAGAGTCTACTTCCAAATTATTATCTCTTAACTAATTCCTTATTACATCTGTCATCATCTGAAAAATCTATCTGAAAACGACATTAATATTCAATAAAGTACAAGAAGCACTATCAAATATTATAGAATAATAAGGATTATAGAATAAATTGTTTTCAGCAACCACAGCTAACACTAAAGTCCATTCAATGAAACTCTCACCACAGCAATCATCATAGTCATATTATGCTGTATTATTTCCGAAAAGGGGAAACGGCTGCTGAAGCCAGTCGAAAAATAAAGTCTGCTTTCCAGAAATGGTTTGTAAGATTTTCTACAGGCGACTTCTTCGTAACGGATGCTCCTAGATTAGAACGACCAAAAGAAATTGTTTGTTTGTGTTTTCGAGGAGGTGAGAGATTTAATTACTGTCAATCTCCGTGCAACAGTTGGGGAAATAGTTGAAATAATCAAAAAACAGGGTCAACCGTTCACGGGGTCATAAAAGAGCTCGGATTTTTGAGCAACGTCGATGTGTGGGTACCTCACTCTCTCACCGAGGCCTCACACTGCCCTGCGGAACCGTCAGGAATTTTCAGAGCTTGAGTGGGAAGTTTTACCTCATCCACTGTACTTCCCAGACCTCGCCAGAATTTACATTTCCATAACGACGAGGAAGTGCACAATCGAATTGAACGCTTTTTTTCAGAACAAGCACGCGAATTTTATGAGAGAGGAATTAAAAAGCTCCCAAAGAAGTGGGAAGAAGTTAGTTAAAAAGGGGGAGATTATATAATACATTAATATAATTGTTTTCTTTTATATAAATTTGTAAATAAATTTCTTTTAAAAACCGAACGAACTTTCCGAAATAACCGATATTTATAGAGACGATAGCATATATATATACTGTAAGCTTACAATACGCTAACTCGATGAACAACTCAGTTAAACAATTGAAAAATAACTTGTGCATTTAAAGTATTTTGGGTCAAAGTTAATTTTTTGATCAAAAATAGCACACATTTGAAACAAGCTGTGGTCGTCATTCTAACATCTAGGAAAACAGTTTGGGCTTTAACTGAGCTTCCCGCAATTGTTGATAGGTTGATGATACTCTTTCCCAAAATTATTGCAAAAATATGCTATTTTTTTTACAATATTTGATCGATAGTGATTTTGTTTACAGTTTACGTGAAATTTTATAGTCGTTCGAAAATATGTTTTCTGAAATAATTCGGGCTTCTATTTGCTTTATAATTGTCATAAATTGTGAAGTCAGATGAAAACATTTTGTTCAGACATTCACATATGAAAAGTCGATAGCCAACCCAAAGGAGTTACAACGGTTGGATCAATTTCTAGGTTTCCTTGAGACCAGGTTTCAATCAATGGAAGCAATGGGGCAAAAGGGAAAGACTGCAGCCAAGTTATATGCAGCAGCGGCAGCTACAAATCAAGGAGATACCACCTGCATGATATGCAAAAATGGCAATCATGCGTTATTCCAGTGTCAAGGCTTTCGAAAAATGACGCCACCCGAACGGCTGAGCTTCACTCAAAAACAACGGTTATGTGTGAACTGTCTAAAGTCGGGACATTCATCGAAACAATGCACATCACGCTGCTGCCTGAAATGCAAGAAGAAACACAATACGTTGCTACATCTGGAGCAAAAGCTGGAATCCACAATCAAAAAGGACACTCGTACGGCTTCATCAGCTGCTACAACGGCGGTCATTGCAGACACTCAACCACCAGACAACCAAAACGCCACTTCATTAGCGGCTGCAAACGAACAGCAAATCAGTTCATACGTTCTACTAAGCACAGCAGTAGTCAAAATAAAAACAAACGATACTGAAGTTGAATGCCGAGCTCTACTTGATTCAGGCTCACAGGTGAACTTCATCACGGAACGCTTGGTAAGGCGACTGGGCATATCCATGCAGAACTCAAATATAAACATCAACGGGATAGGCGCCACCAACACTAAAACAAAATATCGAGTGAATGTGGAATTGAAATCACGCATCAACAATTACTCATCTAGATTTGAAGCGTTTGTGCTACCACGGATCCTGTATCCACAACCATCCCAGTTCATCAACATCGAAAGCTGGTCACTACCAAAGAACCTAACACTGGCCGATCCAGCCTTCAACCGTCCAGACAAGATCGATCAATTGGCCAAATAAAAATAGGAAAGCAGCTTCCAACAATGCAGAACACGGTGTTTGGATGGATCGTGTCAGGGAGGATTCAAGATGAACAGGCAAGAAATCTGACGTGTGGAATCTGCACGACTGACGAGTCTCTTGACGCCTCAATCTCCCGACTCTGGGAGTTAGAGGAAATCTGAACAACAACCAAGCCGTTATCAATCGAAGAGAAACAGTGCGAAAGTCATTTCGATCAACACACTACCAAGGACCGGCAAAATCGGTTTATAGTCCGATACCCTTTCATCAAGCTCCAGAAGCGTTAGGAGACTCCCACGGGATTGCAATCAACAGGTTCTTTTCCCTAGAGCGTCGATTACAAAAAAATCCAGAACTGAAAGCACAATACGTCAAGTTCATGACAGAGTATGAAGACCTTGGACATATGACAAAAATCTCGGCAGACGCAATTCGCTCGCCGAACTATTTCATCCCTCATCATTGCGTACAACGGCCTGAGAGTTCAACCACAAAGCTACGGGTGGTGTTTGACGCATCGGCTAAGACTTCGACATCGCACTCACTGAATGATCTGATGTACACAGGACCGACTCTACAAAACGATCTGATCTCGATATTATTGCGGTTCCGGCTACCGAGATATGTATTTACGACTGATGTTGAAAAAATGTACAGACAGATTCTAATTTCCCCTGAGGACCGTCGTTTTCAAATCATAATTTGGAGAAAGGATACGACACAGCCGATAACCTATTATCAGCTGAACACGGTCACATATGGGACAAGAGCCGCTCCATATTTAGCAACGAAATGCCTGCAACGGATAGCAACAGAAAACGCAATACGCTACCCGCTCGCCTCGCAATTTCTTCAAGAGAATTTTTACGTCGATGACGGCCTGGGTGGCGCCGACAGCCTAATGACAGCAATACATCTGCAGCAGCAACTCATAAAAGTCATGAAGGAAAATGGGTTCAACTTGCACAAGTGGTGTACTAATAACCCACAACTGCTGAACAACATTCCTCAAGGAGATCAAGAAGTAAACTTAGACTTCGAGAGTTCAAAGGCTGACTCCATCAAAACATTGGGACTCACATGGCTGCCAAAAGATGACACTTTTTGTGTAAAGGTCAACATTGACACTATCAGACGAATCACCAAGCGCACGGTCACATCAAATCTTGCTAAACTGTTCGATCCCTTAGGAATACTGTCCCCAGTCATAGTAACAGCCAAAATATTCATACAAGAATTGTGGGAATTAAAATTCGACTGGGACCAATCATTACCAGAATCTCTACATACCAAATGGACAACATTCCGAACAGACCTAAACGCACTAAAAACCCTGAGGGTATCAAGACATATCTACAAGGGAAAGATGCCCGATTCAATGCAACTACATATCTTCACAGATGCATCAGAGAAGGCGTATGGCGCGGCAGCTTACATCCGAGCAACATTTAAAGACGGAACTATCACGACACGTCTTCTCTGTGCAAAATCTCGAGTGGCTCCGCTCAAAAAACAAACCATACCTCGATTGGAGCTATGCGCAGCAGTTCTTGGCGTCCACAGCATTCAACACATTTGTGGCCAATCGGGTTGGAATCATACAGGACATGACCCAGGCAAATCAATGGCGGCATGTCAGCTCAAAGTGTAATCCTGCTGATATACTATCTCGCGGGAGTTCACCAGCGGCCCTTAAGGAATGCACGCTTTGGTTCTGTGGTCCCATGTTTCTACATGCAAAAGAAGCAATATGGCCAGTCACATACAATCCACATCTTGCAATTCCAATAAACCTGGAGAGAAAAAGAAAAGCACCTGAAGCTCTCGCCACCACCGTTACACAAACAGACGTCGTGTACGGAATAAAGCACAACAGCTCGTTCAGCCGTCTACAACGAGTCATGGCGTACATATTACGATTCATCGCCCAGAGCAAGTGCAAAAAGAACGTCCGACAGGCCCAAGGACCTCTTACAACAATCGAGCTAGATGCTGCCTTGAAGGCTATCATAAAACAGGTACAAAGATCACACTTCTGCGAAGAAATCCAACAGCTAGAGAAGTCCCAAGAGCTGCGAGGAACCAACACCCTACGCAACCTCTCACCATTTTTGGACGACTTTGGTCTCATGCGCGTCGGCGGTCGTCTGGAAGATTCGTCACTATCATTTGACTCGAAGCATCAACTTCTACTTCCATATAACGATCCAATTTCAAAATTAATATTTGAAATGATCCATACTGAAAACAAACATTGTGGCGCTGAAACGTTGCTGGGAATCATGCGACAGCGCTTCTGGCCACTAAAAGGGAAGATCACGGCTCGAGCCACAGTCCACCGCTGTATAACCTGTACCAGAGCCAAGCCAGCACTATTAACCCAGGTCATGGGAAACTTGCCATCTACCCGTGTGACCCCAGCCAGACCATTCATTAACGCTGGAGTCGACTACTGTGGCCCAATAACAGTACATTACAAGCTACGCGGGAAAAGACCACACAAGGCCTACATCGCGGTGTTCTGCTGCTTTGCAACAAAGGCGGTACATTTGGAACTCGTGAGTGATCTCACAACCGAGGCATTCATCGGCGCTCTCAAAAGATTCATCGGCCAGCGCGGGCACTGCCAAAATTTATACTGCGACAACGCAACCAACTTTGTAGGCGCAAAGAACAAACTCCCTGAATTAGCAACTATCATTCACTCACCCAATGCCCAGGAAGCCATTACAAATGCATGTAACCCGAAAGGCATCCAATTCAATTTCATCCCACCAAGAGCGCCACACTTCGGTGGCCTCTGGGAAGCAGCTGTCAAATCGGCAAAACATCTTCAGGTAAGAAGCATGGCAAATGCATCTCTTACATACGAAGAGCTCGAGACACTGGTA
Organism: Philornis downsi; assembly: GCA_019455685.1. Classification (NCBI taxonomy): domain Eukaryota; kingdom Metazoa; phylum Arthropoda; class Insecta; order Diptera; family Muscidae; genus Philornis; species Philornis downsi. The sequence goes on along the minus strand of JAHXMU010000382.1, from coordinate 270,399 downwards.
GTAGAAATTGAAGCGATACTCAACTCAAGGCCCATCTCACCAATGTCAAATGATCCAAATGACATTGGTGCACTCACTCCAGGCCATTTTCTGATTGGAGAACCTCTCACGGCTCAAGTAGACTCGCAATCAACAACACCAACCTCAAGCCTGGCAACCAGATGGAAGCGGGTGTCTCGACTCAAGCATGATTTTTGGAATCGATGGTCCCGAGATTACCTCCACGAATTGCAACATCGCAACAAATGGCAAAAGCAGTCGAAGAACATCGAACCAGGAGCCATTGTCACCATAAAAGAAGATAATGTCCCGATCATGAAGTGGCCTCTAGGTCGTATCATCAAAACGTACAGAGGAAACGACAATGTAGTAAGAGTTGCAGATGTTAAAACAGCTTCTGGCATTCTTAAGAGAGCTATACACTATCTCGCTCCGCTTCCACGACTCAACGAAGACGAGCCATGTTCAGACCAACCAAGCATGCAAGTATTGACAGGCCCAATCAACGAGGATAAGGATACCCAACCATCACAGCCTCCAACAGATGAACGGCCAAGCAAGAAAAGACGAAGGACATCGAACTCCAGCCTCGTGATGACAATGCTCGTGGCACTGTTTGCACTTCCTTTAATTTGTGCAAATAAAATCAGCGTAACAAAATTCGAACCAAACATCGGCTTTCATTTTGAAGGAATGGGCACCACACGGATTTCAAGGTCTGAATGGAGACTGATAACGTATTACGAGCTTCAACCATACTGGCGAGAGATGGACGCATTTACTATTGGTACCTCAGCACTCCAGCACTTGTGCACACTAATTTCCCAACGAAACCCATGTCAAAGCGTTCTGCATACTCTTGAACTCGGCTTCTCAGACCTCAAGGATGGAAACCTTTTGCTAAAACGCAGAAGGACAAAACGTGGCGCTGTAAACATTATTGGGAACATTGCCAACTCACTGTTCAGGGTTCTAGACTCGAATTACGCAGAGCAAATGTCAGACACTATCACATTGATCAAGGAAGACCAAACTCACATTAAACAGCTATTGAAGAACCAAACGTCAATCATTGACTCAACCCTCAACATCATCAAGCAAAATGAACAACAGCTTCATGAGAACTTCAACAACGTCATCGACCACATAAAACAAATTGAGTCCAAACTACTCAAAAAAGAACAAGATAGTTACCAACTCAAACTGGTTCAAAGTTTTGTGTCACTATCCGCTCAGCTATCGTCAATATCAACAAGGTTGCATCGCATACAAACGGCAATAGTCACAGCACCGTCCGATTCACGTCATGGAAAAATCAGCCCGCTGTTGCTATCTCCGCCACAACTTCAATCAGAACTCATACAAGTGAGGAATCATCTGCCACCAGCACTACAACTCCCTGTCAGTCAAGATAATCTTCTTCAGCTTTACAAGGTCATGAACGTGAAAGGAGGAATCACGGACAACCATGTCATTTTCTACATAACAATTCCGTTATGTGATCCAGAGACGTTGGAACTTCTAAAGCTGCATTCAATTCCAGCACCTATCAACAACACAATGGTCGTCATTAAGCCATGCAGTGACCTAATCGCGATCACCGCTCATAAAGACGAATACTATACACTAACGGAACGTCAATGGTCAGCATGTACCCCGCTGACAGAAGACGAAATCCTTTGCCCAAACATGCAAACTAAGTTCAACGCAGATGCTGATAAATGTTTGTGTGAAATTTCGCTTCTCAATAACATTCACACTAGTGCAGCTGTTATGGACAACGGCAATTGAAATCTGTTGTGTCAGCATATAAGTTTTAGTTGAGCATTGCTCAACGGCGGGGAGCATGTTCAGACATTCACATAGGCTTAAAAACATTTGTTTGTTTAACGCACATAATGCTAACTCAACTCCATGGGATTTGTTAATTCATGAAACCTAAGTACCCCACTCATGTTGTAATAAAATTCAATAACTCAAGCAATTGGTCATTGGTCTGCACAAAGCACCAAGTAAGACAAAGTGAACAAAGTTTTCCGTGAAATGGGAAATGGGAGACATGAATTAACAATGCCATGAGTTTATGAACTACTTAAGTTACAATAAGAAGTTTTCAAATTTGTACAGTAATAAGTAGAATAAGCGATTCAACATGAATGCAACTTAGCAATAATTTAGTATTTAAGAACGAACTTATCAATAAAGAAATCAGAAAGTCAAAAGTATTCGGGCGTGCAACATCATTTCTTTCTCCGTCTTTAACCAAGTTCAAGTGCTTGAGTTAAAAACAAAACTTATCTTGGTGATACCACTTTGATAAAATAATAAACACAAATCTATTGAAGGACAAAATAGTCCATCAATAGACACATTTAAACAAATTTATTGTCTAGGTATATCTCCCAAGCTGATAATTCAATTCTGTGTGAAGTTTCGTTTTTGTATTGGGTTTTGGTAGGAAAATTTAAAAAATTGTCTGAGTGCATTGAGTGAGATTAGGAAACCCACAAAAAAAAAAAAAAAAAAAAAAAAAACAAAAAACCAAAAAGTGGATTTTTAAACACAAAATATAGAAAATAGCAAGGCGTATATTCATTTTATTATTTTCAACAAATATATTTTCACCAATAAGTTTAAATAGCTACCTCTCCTAGGTTAATCGGTTTTCAATTTACTGAATTTCACCAGCCACAATTATTATTATTATTAGTTTCGATCTGTGTTACAAATGTTGCTTACATGTCGCTTCCTAAGTAATTGAAAATTCATCGCTTTAATAATAAGTAAGTGTTTTTGTTTGATTCTCCAGTGTAAAATTGTTCGAACACACTCATGTATCACCTTCTTTTCATCACGCACCCTGTATGTATATTATCGAATTTTGTTATCAAAATTCGTGGTCTGTGAGAAGTCTTCAATAAAGTAAGTCAGACGATCTGCCACGTGATCGAATTTTTTTGTAGACCTTAGGAAAAATTGAGGAACATCAGTTTCATCTATTACTTTACTTTCAGCGACGTAGTTTATTCCTGGATGAAAGAGTTTGCGAAATTGTCGCATTTGACAGGCCGTTATGCTCGAAGAGGTCATTCAAAATCTTACATTAACAATGTCGAAGAGAATTTTTCAACAAAATGTCAAACATGGATTTTAATAGAAATTTCTTACAATTTTGTAATTTTTCTGTGAACAAATCACACATATATCTATATCATGTGCATCCAACTCGTATGAACCGTATATTAAATAAATTATGAACCTGATCTATTGATATGTTCATTTTGAAATATGCATCAAATTAGAATGATGAATTTTCGAAAGTGTTTTATAAAACACCATTCATGATAAACATTGACAGTAAAAATGAAACCGAATTTGCAGATTTCAAAATTATTTGTAATTCTTTTGCATTTGTTCTAGTTTTGGAGATATCTCAGAAAAATTGAAAATGACAGTGAGATATTACAAAATATAATATTAATAAAATTTCAGATTTCAAATCATTTATTTTCGAATTTAATTTTGCTCAGAATGAGACTATAAGTCTTGAGTGGTGGCTGATGCTTGTGGCTACTGAGCGATGACCATCACTTATCAGACTTATCATTCGTGAGTCGAAGTCAACGCTCATGAGTCTCAGATGGTCAATATAAATCACTCATCATGTTAATAAGTGACTCATGTGGCACGAAATGTGATCAATTAATTCACATAACGAAAAACTGATAATTACAATAAATTTAAATTCTAGTTACTTTTTTTACCGTTAGTCCCAGCAGAGCCTATTATATATTTTCTGGTAGGAAAAACAAACATATGTTGAAAAGAAAGACATATGGTGTTCTACATAGTGTTTATATGTGCGAGTATATAACAAATTGGGGGATAATTATGACAAATATATTTCAAGTTAACCTTCTGGTAGTCCAATTGTCATGAGCAAAATTTAAAAATATAAGTAAATTAATCCGAAATTACTGGTTAAATTAGTTAAGCGAAAATTTTTCAAAATGTTGTCGCTTTTTAATAAACAAAAAAAAAATGGGTAACCGATTTGGGCAAACCAATACCTAAATATTTTCATATTTATTTTGGAAAACTCAGATTTAATATCTCAAAACAAGGAAATGTTTATTCCTCGTTGGACAGAAGTATAATTATCGCAATATATTTATCCATCCCTTTTTCTTTGTTTCTTTGTGCATTTTAGGGAGAGACACGCATATTTATATATTTGAAAAAATATGGATAACATAAATGTGATCGTATTTCATATAATACTTGAATTTTTTGTGACAAAGGCGGCCAAAAATGCAACAGAAATTCTATTCAACGAAATTTGGAACAAGTATTTAAATATCTCTGCTTCGGTATATCAGTTGGAAATTAGCGATTTAAGAAACGACTACTACTGAGAAACTTGATAAATATTTGTTGTCAAGATTGCTTTGCTTACCATTAGGTCTGGGTTTCGCCAAAAAGTATGACAGCATTGACATTTCTGGCGGAACAAATTGCTCGCGATAAGTTGGTTTATCTTCTTTCATGTATGTAGGAGAATTGCTGCTGGCAAAGTTCCCAAGTATCTTCATATTAAGCTTTACTCGTTGTTTTGTTATAGATGAGGTCACGGTATTCCACATACTGCTTTCATCATTTGGCTCTTCAGATGAGATATTGCGCGATGACGTCTGATTTTCGCATGTAGCTTTTCTCAACAGTTTCTTTGTTCCACCACCAAAAATAGAGGACCAAGTTTCGACAGAGAAGTCTTGAACTATCAGACGATATAAGATACGGCTATCGCAGGTAACGAGAGCATAGGTTGCTAACGATACATAGGTGGCGATAAAGCTCTCTAACAGCAAAACGTTCAACTTTGGAATGTCCTCATCTTTCTCCCTTGCTAAAAGCGCTCGCAAATTGGCAACTCCAGGCCATCTGGAAGGGGTTGTGCACACAGTTGGAGGCTCGTCTGTTGAATACATTCGCTTTCTGTTGTAGATGTTCGTATTCCCTATCAAATGTGAGCACTCAAAAGAAGAATTGAGTTTCGCTATGTTTTCGATGCCTGGACTTTGGAATCCATTTTGGGATGAATTGCTTACTACAAAGCTCTCCGAATCGCAAAGTGATTGGTAAATACAGGATGACAGAGCTACAGCGAGATCTCTGATAATAAAAATTTCGCAAATAGCATTCGTGTCTAGTCCGACAAATGGTGAAAAATTGATAACGCTGTGCAGCATATCTATTGTTTGAGACTGCAAAACAGAAACATGTAAACATTAAAATAAAATGAATAGGTTAATGAATGAGAGTAAGGATATCGGCCATTTTCACAATATTTTGTTACTAAGTTTACACTTTCATTATTGACAAGATTTAAACAAAATTTTTTTAATAAAATCGCGAATAATTTCTTATAGCAAAGTCTAATATTTAATTTTACAAAGAGGTTTGTTTTGAAATTTCGCTTTAAAACAGAAGTAATTTATATAAAATTATATTTATATAATTTATATAAATATCATCATCATCCATAACAATACATTAATTGTTCAACGGTAACGACCGTAATTGAATTGATACATGTCGTTATGCAAATATTCTACATGAAAAGGTAGAAAATAATGCTCTTAGAGTAGATGGATATGGCCAGACAATTTTTGATTTTATGTTTAATTTCGCACACAAAAATGCAGGTCCATAAAAATGTGCTGGTTAACGAACCATGAATAAAGTAACAAAGAAACCCTACATACATTTTTATAGCGACGTTGATATAAATTTATCGCATGACGCATCTTGTTCTATTACTTATTTGAAATTTATAATTTTCCAAGCAATTCGCTTGACAACTGAAATTGTGTCTATTGAAATTCACATTTATATTCTTTTATCCATGTTTGCGTGCAGAGACTGTTACAGTTGTACTCTTATTGGTTGTGATAAATTTTATTTAATTCGTAAAAATTCGTAATTCGTAAAAAAAGATTTAACTGACAAAGCCCCATTTAAAAAAATTACCAAAATGTTAGCATTTTTATATTCAGCAAATTGGGATCATGTCTTTTTCTTTGCTAAGAATTTAACTAAACCATACCAGATTTCACTTCTGATTTAGATTAAGAAACAAAATTGTACTTTCATTTTAATTGTTGGATCAAAACATATAATTCATTATTTTTTGGTAGGAGAATGAAATCAATGTAGTTTTAAAATTACATCTCGGGTAGGCAACAGGTTGAAATGTAAAGTAAACGCTTGTTTCGAATGCGAATCGGAATCAAGTTTCCGATGTACTTTTACTTTTTAAATTTATGATTGACTTGTCAAACTCTTGCTCTTTTTTAATGAATAAAGAGATGGAAATTAGTTACAATGCGCGATAATACGCTTGTAGCCAACATTTTGGAATTTATAAGCCAATAGCACCGATTGCAGTCAATGCAATACATATAAAGGCAAAGAGTTGCTGCAATAAACAGAGACATTTTAAAAGACAACAATAGGTGATGGTAGCTGAACGCCAGTAGTTCTCAAAAGTAAGCCATGTTTGCCTATGTTGGATTTTATGGGCTTCTTGTTTCATGTTTGGTATTCATAAAAAAGGTTCGTAATTTTAGTTTTTATGTCCTTAAGGCATAATATTGGTATTCTGGCCTCATTTTGGTACGACTGCATCCTTTTATCTTTCTTTACCCTTGCTTTCCCATTCTCTCCAGTACCGTTTTCATTTCCAAATACGATCCAAATACGCCCTTTGCTTCGCGTTGTCCATTCTGACATTTTTCGCTGCAACTGAGCTTGTTTGAGCTGAGCTTATACAATTTTTCGGCATTGTGTGTCAGAAATATCAGGAATAGAATTGTTGTATCCTGGTATTTAGAGAATTTATCGAACTAAATGAATTCACATTCGTATTCAATTTTTATGTCGTGTGCTTCCCTGTAATGTCAATATTTTTCTTTTCGTACCATTATACGTTATAATGATATTAGTAGCAGCAAAAATGCCATGAAGGTGAATATTGAAAAACACAAACATCACCAGAAATGATTCGATACGCGCAGTTCACAATTCAGCGTAATCCACAACAAAGCAGAATTTAACTGGTGAAAATAATATATAACAGGTCTGCCCTACAAAATACAAAAAGCACTAAATTAGCTCCCCAGCAAGAGCAAGAATTAAAAAAAAAACTTTTAAAAATTTCTCTTTTCTTATGAAAAATATGTATATGCAATATGTAAACATCGTGTATGGTTAGAATGCAAATTAAAAGATAATTTAAAAGAGCGAAGGCAAACACTTGCATCAGTGATGGGTTGGGCCTCGGTAACTGCCACATAACGCTCACCACTCGTTTTTATTAAACAGGGCATACAGGTAAATCACCAAACCAACCATGAAAATATTTTAAAAGATGATTTGTCGGTAGAAATCATTGGACGTTTCAACAACTGTCGACTTAAAGCAGAGTCGAAATTTAAATATTTTGCAACATTAGTAAATCAACCACAAATGTCAAATGATGTAACTACCTAACCTGAAAACCTGAACAAGGTTGTACCAAAAAACAGCAAGAGGGAAATGGTTCAGGCAGCTACTGATTTGTTCTTCGGGTTGTACGGTATCGTCTTGCTGGAACCACTCTCCATTCGGATCCACATCTTGCTATTTATGCGCAAAAGCAGGATCGCGATCTTTAACTGTCCGACCAGACCACTCATTAATGTTTCCAGCAAAAACAGCATTTGTTTTGTTGACTTTTCTGAACTCCAATTAAGCAAATTTGAATGATTAATGAAAACATATCGCTGATGGTTTTGCTGTTGTTATTCTACAATCCATTCAACAAACTTCCCCTTTTGTGGAACCGCTCTATTTTGGCTTTGTCATTGAGTCTTTTGTCACTCAGTCTTTTTGTTCAACAATAGCACTTTTCCCCGAAAATGACGCGAAATTCAAATTTTCTGTAAATTTCGGAACACCATTTATAAATGTGTACCCAAATCTCTTAAACCACACAACCAGGGAAGATATTTTAAAGAAAAATAAAACAAACATGTCTATATTATTCCCAGTTTTATTATGTTTTTCCTGACTAAAAGAATGACGTAATCTTAAGGCAAACTGTGGTCATGCAGTAATCACCTTCATTGCTTCGCAACTGAATTTGACCCACCTTTTATGTGTTGGTAAATATAGATGTTTTGGAAATCAGATTCAAGAGATTGATAATTGGAATGCAGCATAAACATTTACATATATAAATTAAAGCAAAGCATTTAAAAATTATTGGAAAAAGCCGACAAACTAATCTTATAATATGACGTTTGCAGGTGATTTGTCAAATGTAAGCACGAGTTCCTCGATAACCTTCATTGGTATTTGTAGATGTCGTTTCATCACCATTCTACTAGTAAATAATTTTACGAAATATCTCTTTCGAAATGCGCATGTTAAATTGGCAGCAATATATTTGGAGACATTTGACGATTGCAACGGAATCCGTAGTCCCTGATTTTGAACCAAGTATAATTTCATAAAAATACTACAAACGAATTTGGTGTACATGTTTCACTATGGAAGATTCATACACAATTTCTGGGCATACTTATACAAATCTGAAGATAAGAATTCATAACAAAAATAATGTATGTACGCTCAGATGCTAATATGTTTCAAAAGTTTTTTAACTTCGATTCTTAAGGATTTCTGCCTTCCTTCTCAAATTTGTAACGCCAATCTTTAACAGTGTTTCGAAAGCCTGAACCCTCCAACGAAGTTTTGGTCGTCCAAAACAATGAAATCACTGAATTTTGTCGGTATAAGTTCACACAACTCATGATTCATTCTCATTCTACATTAATGAAGAAGGTCCATATGTTTTTCGTTAGGATAAATGTCTGGTACAGTTTTATTTTTATTCGGAGGCAAAAGATTTTTTCATGAAATTCCTAGGTAACTCTAATTTTATTGACAGCAAAGACGAGATAGTCGAATTCATTCTCACTAAAGTTATCGCTATCAATGTTCGGAAATTGAGTAAGCTCTTTATTCGTCGAAACCGGGAACCCTCAAGAAAGCTTAGTTTCGTTTCGATTTTGATACTGAAAATTTATGTAAACTGTATTACGAAAACTTATTTCTAATTCATATTCGTAATAAACATACATACATTGATTACTTTCTTACTTGAAACGAAACTTAAAAACGTACATTGATTCGGTTCATTCCTTAATCTGAATAAGAACTCAAAAGTGATGTAATTTCGTAATTTTGGTTTTGATTTATTGTCGGTGACGGTCCCCACCGCCAGACCCATTTTTACTAAATGTTTGAGAAGACTGCAAAACTTCTCGCGGTTTTCAGCCAATGATATCTACATCGTCAGCGACCGCAAATACCATGCGGCCTTTGCTGAGGATGGTACCAGTCGTGTTTATTGTGGCTTTCTTCATAATCGTAATAACTCTTACAGGGAGAAGTCTCATTATATAACCTATACTTCTGACTTTTGGCAGAATTTTAGACCTTAACATCTACTTCTGTACCTTTCCATACCCTCACTTTTCCGCTCTTTTCACAATAATTTCTTCGTTTTAAAAAAAGACATTCTGTCACCTCTTTCTTCGCCTTGTAGCGTTCCCCGTGCTGCATACATGGGCAGCATCCTTATTTTGCAGACATAGAGCGCAATTTTTCATCAGACCACGTATTTTATTTTGCCACTGTTCACCGGGAGCATCAAATTTAGAGGCGTTCTGTCGCAGTAGTTGAAAGTTTACTAAAGTAGGCTGTGTTTATATCGAAAATATGTAATTTAGCGACGTTTAACTTCCTTTGCACATAGTTACGTACGATTCTTCGATCTCCAGGTGGTGATCCGAGTCTATGCTAGTACCATCGATCACACGCATGCTGAAAACACTTTTGGCATGTCTTCTCCAGCGAGTATAAAGTGATTGATCTGGTTTCTTGTCTGGGCCGTAACGAAAGAAATTAGTGTGAATCTGTTTTTGGAGGTGTTGAGGTGTTGTAGACTGAATTTTTCTGGCCGTGGACAGGGCAGTTGTGACACTTAAAAATGTATCTTCTCGTATTTGTCTTCAATCCACAAATCAGCGTGATATTATAGTACTTAATGAGGATTGTGACTATAGGTCACTTACAATAAGCTGAGTAAGTCTCTTTCCCACAACAAATTTACATTCGAATTCACACCTTTCTGCTTGGTAGCTGTATTACGAGTATATGTAAACGTCGAACGTATTTTGTCTTATCTATTACTTTTCTTGGACAGTGGTGATGTATTTGTGAATTTGTTCCGACAATTGGATAGAAGCATCTTCTCTGTAGAAAGTCCGGATCTAAGTATATGTCCTTGAATCATGGTTTGTGGGTTGCGTTCTTTACATTTCTTTTGTAAATTCATAAAAAGCTAACAACCGGATTGGCTCATCATATGGAGGCGGTAAAAGCCTAATCGGCTTGTATAACAGTTTAGTTTCATTAACAGATATTACTTATTAAAGCGCCTTCTTTCCTTAGGCAGGTTCAAACTTATGTCCGATGGGATTATCAGATATTACTTTCCCGAAGGTCGAAAGTCGGGAAAATCAATCAAAGAGTCCAGTCATGACTGTCACAGTAACGTTTTTATATGATTTTGTGCCTGGGACAAAAATTTATTTTACGATAATATTAAATCACCTCTTAAGGAGTTATGTCCATTATCAATAAAAATTCAGCATAATTGCTAATAAATGCATTAGTTAACAGAATTGATGTTCCCCTAGTTGTAAATTGAAACAAAAAATACATTTACAGGTAACTTTTGTTATTTATTTTATATATTTCGTAATGCTATTTGGGGTGCCAAATACTAATTCCTACTTCAAGACATGCTGTTGCATCACTTTGTAATGTTAACTAATCTTGTGAAAATATACTCGGTCCCTTAATGATATCGGACTGCAATTTGCTTACCTGTAAATATTTAATCGGATCCGCTATCACAGTCTTATTGCCGGCAACGCAAGCACTTAACAACGGAAGTGTAGTCGGAAAGGGCAAAGGACTTAACAGTTGTTGTTGTGTTTTTTCCTGCTGTAGTTCTTGAAGTAGAAGAACCAATTCCATTCTCACCGAGGCCAGACCTCCTCCACTCGCACCATGCAAAGAACAGTAGCTCAAGAGTGTTCGCAGCAGCGTTTCATTGGCTTAAATAAAAGAGAAAATGGTATAAAATGATTTTGTTAAAAAATAATATTAGCTGATTGAATAGTATATAATGGGAATATAAATATATCTTAATATACTTATACACGCAGGTTAACATTTGTATTTGTAATTTTGTGTACTGCATTGCTGTTTTCGAATACGGACACACTACACTAATTCATTCATACTATTATTTTATTTTCCACGAAAACAAGTTAATTTTTGCTAATATTGAATTGTGGATTGTGTGGAAGGTATCCTTTTCCAACAATGCTATTACCACAAGATTGATATGACAGATTTAGATGACTATTGCATGTTGATATTGGGACTCGAAAAATGGCACCTATATAATGGGAGAGTCGTTTTTAGCTATTTTTCCAGTATGGATTTTATGTTTAGTTTTACGTTTGTTTAGTTTTCTTTGATAAAAATACAAAACAAAAATACACAATATTTTTTTAACTTCAATTTTTTTTTAATTTTTTCGCAACAACATAAACAATTTCACACATAAACCATAAAGACATCTTGGTAAAACTAAAAGTTACATTTTGTGTGAATAATTCTTATTGGTAGCTTTGTCCCATCTTACATTTGCCGCACGATTAAATTTATATATATATAGGTATATATATAAGTCATTTTAGGGATGACTGTGTTCCCGGACCAAGAAAATCTTTGACTCCTCATGGGCCATGTTCAAAAAAATTTGTATGTTGATTTACTATTGAAACTTTTACCCTGGACTACCCTCCTTCGTACATATGGTAGAGTGCGATATTCTTAATTTACCTGTGGATATGTGCATATAAAGGGTGTCCCAACAAGAACGCAAGATTTAATTTGGCGCCATTCGAAGTGTCACTGTTTGACATTTGAACAATTGTTATTGTTTGCTAGTAAAAGGTACGAGGTTAGTAAAAATGGAGCGCTACACGAATGAACAACGCATTCTCATTGTGAAATTTTTTCACCAAAATGGTGAAAGTTTTGCGGCTACAGTTCGCAAATTGCGATCAATTTGGGGTCACAATAATGCTCCAAAAGAGTCTACTGTGAAGAGATTAATGGATAAATTTGCCAAAACTGGGTCTGTTAGTGATGTAAAGACAACAACGCGCCTTCCAGGTCGACCAGGTCGATTGACCGAAAATGTCGCAGCTGTACGTGATGATGTCGCTCAAATTCCATCCACCTCAATTCGACAACCGAGCTCAGCAAATTTGTGTCGCCAAATCCACTATGCAGCGAATTTTGATGAAAGATTCGCATCTTTATGCATGCAAAGTTCAATTGACTCAGGAACTGAAGCCAGCTGACCATGGACAGCGAAGGGAGTTCGTTAATTGGGTATTGGAGAGACAACATGAAAATGCTGATTTTGCCGATAAAATCATCTTCAGTGACGAGGCCCATTTCTATTATGATGGCTTCGTCAATAGGCAGGATTGTCGCATTTGGGGTGAGGAAAATCCACGAGTGATTCACGAGAAGCAAATGCATCCTCAACGTGTCACTGTGTGGTGTGGATTTTGGGCTGGAGGAATCATTGGACCTTTTTTTATGAAAATGAGGCATGTCAAGCGCAAACAGTCAATGGGTTTCGGTATCGTGAAATGATAACCACTTTTTTCGAGCCTAGAATTGAAGAAATGAATGTGGAGGGCATGTGGTTTCAACAAGACAAGGTGTCACATGTCATACAGCCAAAGAAACAATTCAATTGTTTTATTTAAAATTTAAATCTTGCGTTCTTGTTGGGACACCCTTTACAAGACCATTTACGCTGCCGTACATATGCCAATAGAATATTACGGCTCGCCCATGACAACCCCGATTTTCATGAAAATATCATAATGAGTGACGGGGCACATTTTCATTTGAATGGATATGTGAATAAACAGAATAGTCGATTCTGGGCAATGGAAAACCCTCAACCTCACCTTTGCATCCATTAAAAGTAACAGTCTGGTGTGCAATTTGGTCAGGAAGAATCTTTGGACCTTACTTTTTTGAAACTGAAAATCGCGTAACGGTAACTGTCAACGGGAAGCGATATCGTGATACGATTGAAAACTTTTTAGCGCCACAACTGCATGTTTTGGGCTTGATTAACATGTGGTATCAACAAGACGGTGCCACATCGCATAAAGTCAGGATTATAATGGAATTACTGCGAGATCTCTTTCCACAACAAGTTACTTCAAGAAATAGTGATGTTGATTGGCCTCTACGGTCGCCTGATTTGACTGCTCCGGACTTCTTCTTGTGGGGATATCTGAAAAGCAAGGTTTATGCAAACAAACCAGAAACGCTTGAGCAACTCAAACAAAATATTCGTGATGAAATTAATAAAATACCTCGTGAAATGTATGAGAATGTAATGAAAAAGGGCTCAAAAGGGCTTGTATTTGTGAGGCTAACAGCGACGGACATTTAACGACATTAAACAAAACATTTATCAACATAAGATCCATTCTCTTTCATTTAATCAAAAATTATAAACAAAGTAGTATACCTTTCCGCCCTGTACTTTGAAACAACATATCATAGGTAACCAACGACAGTGAATATTTATTAAAAAACCGTTAGACTGGGTGACAATTTCGGGGAAAAGTCGGAAGGATTTTTAAAATGATATATTTGGTCAGTTTCTAACTAAAATACATTAAAATTTCGTTATATATTTAATACCGTTCTGTATATGTGAAAATAAAGGCTAGTATATAATTTAAAATTAAATAAGATTTCCTTCATGCTCGTGTACTTATTTTGGTGAATTGGTTCGGAAGTAATATTTTCGAAATTTGTGAACCGTTATGGAGTCCTTAAACGAAATCGTGCAACCGGGATTGTCATATACAAAACAGTGAATGATATATGTATAAGTTTCGGTTTGATTTCCCGATTTACTTCTCAAAGTCATATTAAAGTATATATGATGAATAATTGAATGAATTTTGAACATTTTGTCGATAAAATATATGTAGATAGTTATGTCAGTACAGGGTTGCCCATATTCGACGGACCCATGTTTTTAAAAAAA
>JAHXMU010000382.1:204506-255718 GCA_019455685.1 Philornis downsi | reverse complement strand
ATGGCGTTGCCAGATGGGTCCGTCGAATATGGGCAACTCTGTATATATTACCATAATTTGAAGCAATTGTACAAATATTACAGTGACTATGAATTAAAAAGAACAACAGATTGACAGACAAAATTATCATCAATTTGAAATTATATGTATGTTTAAAAGAGACATTTTCATTGCATTTGGATTGTTCTAGCTATCGTTGAAATAAGTTTGGAATATATATTTTTCGGATTCCTGCTTCTCGCTTGGCAACTTAATTTGAAACACATTTTTTCTTAAGCTTGTTAAATAAACATTTATAGTCGAGTAATCATATCATATCAATTTCTTTTTTGCTTCGACGAAGCTCATGCTGATGGAACATCATTTGGAAAATATAATCATGGCAAATATAAATTCACTCAATGTTTGAATTTTCCACCATTTCTGTGGCGAAATGTCGTACTTTTTGTCCATTCAAATTTTCTACCTGTAGCATGAAAATATTCTTGATTTTAGATATACAGCATGTAGAGACATCGAATGAGTTAGATTCTCCGGGTCCGTTGTATTTATTTATTTGCGTTATGTTAAGCTTGTGGTAAATATAAGATTAATATATAAAGTTGACGTAGCGTTAGCAGCTAATGCCATCAGCTACAATGTGGTGTAATATTGGCTTGTTCGAAAAGTTAGTTCGGTTAATTTATTAGTTCACCATACGTCACTTTTCATGACTATCATCTCAAACACTATCATAACTTCCTCCCACCCCTTCTTTAAACTGTTTACTATTATTAACTTGTGTTCTCGTTCTAGTCGTGAGTGGTTATAGTTTTTAGAAAAAAGTTTTAAAAAGCGGAAAAATTAGCAAAAAAGAGCATTTTAGGGTATCATTCCGAAACGGAAAAACGGCTGCTGAATCCAGCCGAAAAATAAAGTCCGTTTATGAAGAAAACGGACCAAATGAAAGATTTCAATCGTCATAAGAGAGCTTGAATCTGCCTCAACCTCAATATGTGGGTACCTCACTCTCTCAACGAGGCCTCACACTGCCTTGTGGACCCGTCAGAGCTTGGGTGGGAAGTTTTACCTCACCCACCGTACTTCCCAGACCTCTCCCCGTCCGAATATCACCTACGAGTATTTTGCAGTCTGAGCAACCAGTTGAAGGATTTGAATTTCCATAACGACGAGGAATCGAAAAATCGAATTAGAGGCTTTTTCCAGAAAAAAACACGCGAATTTTATGAGAGAAGAATTAAAAAGCTCCCAGAGATGAGGGAAGAAGTTATTAAAAAGGGGGAGATTTTATAATAGATTAAAGTAATTGTTTTCTTGTATGTAAGTTTACAAATAAACTGAACCAACTTTCCGACCAACCTGGGAACGTATTTCTGTTTTTTGGGGATATTTCCGAAATATATAAATTAGCAGATTTTCGTATAGCTTTCGTAGTTGTTGTATTTATTTTATTAGAATTATGTGAAAATGACTTGTGCTCAAGTTCAAAAACAACACGTGTTTGGTGCGGTAACCGGTCAGTTTTCTTAAAATTATATTTTGGTAACCATTTATTGGTTGATAACAACACTCTAGTAGTCACGCTGGTGACAATAGGAAAGTGTTCGCTGTTATTCAAATTATTCAGTATTAAGCTAGAGACAATTGGCATTAATGATGTTGAACAGCTACTTATGTCGACATTGGTGTAAGCGTTGAACGTGGTGTAATAAGTAGATATGCCGTCATTAATTATACGAGTACATTCGTGGTTCGTGTTCGAAGTATTTTCAATCGTAAGACCCCGAGAGTTATTTTTTGTTGAACCCCATATCGTGTTCCATGAATGCACATCTCCGATGAGATTTACTGGTGTTTGAATATTTTCAAACAGTTTGTTGATACCCCTAGTATCAAATGACTCATTTGGATGAATGTATAGAGATATAATATCAATTTTTATAATTGCTGTTATTTCTAAAATGATATTGATATGATTTGTGCGGAATAGATGTTTTATTCAAAGTAGTCCCCCTCAGATATAATAAACTTGTGGCAGCGTTTTTTCCAATCCTCGAAGCAGTTCTGATATGCACTTTTTGGTATGTCCTTGAACTCTCTTAGCGATTCGGTTTTTATCTCGTTAATCGTCGCAATACGCCGTCCTTTCATGGGTCTCCTCAATCTTGTGAACATGAAAAAGCCGCAGGGGGCCAAATCCGGTGAATACGGTAGCTGAGGCATGATAGCGGTGTTGTTTTTGACCAAATAATCTCTCACAAGCAAAGATGATGGACAGGTGCATTATCATGATGCAAAAGCAATGCATTTTATTTCCACAATTCCGGACGTTTTTTTCGTGTTGCTTCACGCAAACGGCGCATAATTTCAAGGTAACACTTCTTATTTACCGTACGATCTTGTGGTAAGAACTCCTGGTGCACTACGCCATGGTAATCGAAGGAAATAGTGAGCAAAACTTTGACATTTGATCGAACTTGTCGTGTTTTTTGGTCTTGACTCTTCCATTGGAACGACTGGGCTTTGGTATCGATGTCATAACCGTATAGCCATGATTCGGCACCAGCTATGACCTTTGTAAGCAAATCTGGATCATCGTTGACGTCATTCAACAATTCCTGAGCGATGTTCAGCGACGTTGTTTTTGGTCAAAATTCAGCAATTGTACGCAACTTTCTCAACTCAATTTTAAATAGTAAGTCCGTACGCGTTGAGTTTCTTTCCAGAACTAACTTTATGACATTCTAAAATATTCTTACGAACTATAGGATCGTACAGTACACGGACAAAAACTACAGATATACATTATTACAAACGCTCCTTGTGGCCACACAGGCCGCCACACACACGCATACGATAAGAGCGGAGCATGAATTGTTTATGGGATTTTCCCATTACCCCCTACTGTTTAGGGTTTCATATCTCAAGTTGTTTATAATAGGTTCAAGTGGACTGTATGTTGTCCGGCGTGATGCCCATTTGGCATCAAATACGACATATTATTTAATACCAAAAAGTGGAGAAAATTAGGACTAACTAATCCAAATGTTTAACTTTAACCATTCTGCGGGCGGCGACCTACAATTCGTAAGGTCTATACGACAAAAAACATTTCCTTATGAAATAAACAACTATAATTACAATTAATATAAAAACTGGAACTATAGCTAGATCACCGGTCGCATGATGAAATTAGAGACTATCGCGATGACTGCCAGCTTTCCGCAGCCTCTCGATGTGTTGCTTGAGTTGGTCTCGCTAATCGCTCTTCGCAGCAGGTTTGTAGTTGCGTTGATTACGCAGCTAAGCTTCCACATTACTCTCAAACTCTTGTCGGTCATCATCAGCCATTAATCCAAACAAGAAATGATAAAATAAGCCAATAAAATTAATTCCCCTTTTAGTTCGATGATCACGACTGATCCCAAAAAGACTGTTTATGCCTTTTACTTCGTTATTCCATTGGTCGATTCTACGAAATGTATTCTTGCACTGCTGATCAAATTCACCCATTTTGTCGCATATAGCCAAGCTTGCTTCCGTCAAATTTACAACCACCATGTTCCATTTAGATGTGGTAACATCCCCATCCTGCCCAAATTATCCAAATATACTACAGTATTTCCCCAAGCGGCGAGACATACGCTTGCGTCATGTTTTTAACCGCTGATATTTGCCCCAGTAACATGATAATCAATGCAACAAAAATCTTTAGCTTGCCAATGTCTATCTTTTTTGCCAGTCTTGATCTCGTTATATTCGATGACACCTGTTGCTGTTACACTTCGCAGCTATTCACTTTCCCTAGTGGACACACCTTTGTCAGCGGTCGTTTTACGATGCCATTCTGCAATTTCACTGAACCACACGCACTTTCCCGTCTCTGTCTTCATAAGTCTGGATAACTCTACCCATTGGCCGTTTTGCTGGTGAAGAATTTTGGCAAGCTTTTCTTCCACTTTCTTCGATGTTGAAGACCAGTTATGTAGTCGACCTTCCATCTATTCCAGAAATCATTCCATCTATCCAGCGAATCTTTTGACACGTTTGTACTTCTTTCGTCTGGCAATTCAAGCAGAGACTTCCCGACCAAAAAATGCCCTGGCGTTAAAACATCGATATCTTCTACGTCAGTTTTCAACTCATACAACGGACACGAATTCAGCACAGCCTCGACTTGAGCTAAGAGATACGACATTTCTTCAAAGGTTAATTTTACCTCTCCAATCACACGTCTCAAATTATGCTTGGTCGATTTGACCGCTGCCTCCCGAATTCCTCTAAAGTGAGGAGCTCCCGGGGGAATGAAATGCCAAGTGATATTCTTCGCTGCTAGAACCGGCACGATTTCTGATGTCTTTTGTATGACTTTCACATATTCCTTGTTTATTTTTCGTGCAGGTCTGAAAAAATTTGTACCGTTGTCTGAATACAAATGCGAACTTTTACCTCTTCCTCCTTTACCATGAACGCCTCCGTCGACAAGTCGAAGTCGCTCTAAATGGATAGCTTTCGTTGCCATACACACAAACACCGCTATGTATCCTTTGTATGCTTTCTGACCCCTATCCTTTGATGCTCTCATTTGTACAGGCGCAGCATAATCGATCCCTGTGCGCTCAAACGGATTAGATAATGGCACTTTATTCTCCAGAAGATCTCCCATTAGCTGCATAGTGGATTCCCGACGATATCGAATACATCGCACACAAGACCTTACACATTTTCTAACAGCCTTCCTCGCTCCAATTATCCAGAACTGTCTGTTTAACACGTTCTCCATCAATCTATTACCGCCATGCATAGTCCACTCATGTGCATCTCTTATTATTAGGGATGTTAAAGTGACACTTCTCTAATAAGATCGGATGATTCCTGTCATAATTAAGCTGCAAATTCTTCAACTGCCCTCCAACACGTAGTATTCCCTTTTAACCCAAGAAGGGATGAAGGCTACCAATTCTGCTTGTTGTCAGCAACTCTCTTTGACTACTAAGACGAGCTATATCATCTCCGAATGACATCACCTGAACACACTGAATGACCAACTCCTTCGCGTTGTTCAGTTCGTTTGCTGTTAAATGACTTGGACATCCTATTTTCTTTAGTCTCTGCGTAAATCGTATAACATACGCTACGATCCTTAGTAATCTATTATAGTCGAATGATTTTCTATCAATTCATGTACGAAGGTTCTTGCAGAATTCATGGCCACTGCTACTTTGAATGCGTCAACTGTGTCCGTTGGCCACATTGCTTCATCATCAAGCCATTCCACCATAACTCATGTGTTGCTAAAATCTCCGGTTTTTTCCTTCGACTTTACGTATTTATTTACTTCATTCACTCTTACACGTATAAATTTGTCTTTTAATTTATCGTCGTTCTTGATCCATGACAAGGCAATTGATGAGTCACTCCAGGCATATATTTTGGCTTCTCGATCAATGACCTTCATAACGGCATGAATTAGCTTGGCCGGTAGATGCACCGCACACAACTCCAACTTTGGTAACGTCTTTTTAGTTTTTATTGGACATACTCTTGATTTTGCCGCTAGAAGAGTAACTTTACTTTGAGCTCTAGTATACACCACGGCCGCAAATGCCTTTTCAGAAGCATCAGCAAACCCGTGAAGTTCCAACATTGTTGTTGTTCTCGAAATCTAGTGGGGAATCGTAATCCCCGCAGATAAGCTCGATGCAATATTATTCCACTCCTTTTTCAATTCTGCATTCAGTACTATGTCTCACTGCATATTCATCAACCGCAACTTCTGAATAAACAGCTTTGTCGCAATCGTTATTCGCGCTAACCATCCAAGTGGATCATAGATTTTTGAGACGGTCGACAGGGCCTTTCTTTTGGTCAGTAGATAACATTGAGATAACATTACGAAAATAGAACGTAAAATGATCATTATGCGGTTCCCACTGAACTCCTAACGCCTTGATATGTTCGCCTTCTTCTATTTTTACAATATCATTGTCGCCAGTATCGCCGATGTTTCCCAAAATTGACTTCTCATTTGATAGCCATTTTCGTAATTTAAATCCAAACTTCCACATTTTGTAGCAGACTTCTGCTTGTATTTGGATACATTCATCTTTAGAATCTGCAACCGTCATCAGGTCGTCCATGTAGAAGTCATCTTTTATAATTGCATATAGCTTAGGATTCTTCATCTTGCAGTCATTCACTATTTCCAACATAGCTCTCTTCGCCAAAAAAAAAGGTGCACATACCGTACCATAAGTTACCATCTTCAACTTATATTCCTCAATCGGTTTCTGGGGATCATCTCGCCACAGTATCATTTGATATACTCGATCTTTCTCCGCAACTTCTATCTGTCAGTACAACTTCTCCACATCTGCCGTAATTATGCATTGCCACAGCCTCCACTTTACGATAATGTCGATATCATTTTGCAGCTTGGGTCCAATGTGCACCACGTCGTTGAAACTTTTTCCATTCGACGTTTTTGCCGATGCATCAAACACCACTCGCACTCTAGTTGTTAGGTGCTCATTTCGTATAACTGCCTGATGGGGTAAGTACCATTTATCCATTCTCTTTTCTTCAGCCTTTTCCATGTGACCCATGTCCACATAAGTCTTCATGAACTTATTATATTCTTCTCTTAAGTTTGCATAAATTGCTACTTTTTTCTCTAAACTCAACAAACTACTCATTGCCATTATCCTTGAATCGGCTAGCTCCGCATCTTCATTGAACGGTAACTTTACAACGTACTGACTGCTGTCGCTGAATGTTGTAATAGTCGTAAAAATTTCTTCACACACGTGGACTTCAGGCTTTACATCTTCTGTAGGTGTCTCCTCCATTTCCCAAAACCTTTCTAAGTCTGTTGTAACTGCCGCAATTACTTTCTTCGTTGTATCTTTCATATTCAACACTCCAGACAGCATCCAACCAAGTGTAGTTTTCTGCCCATGTATTTTACCCCATTTTCTAACACCAGACTGCAGAATTTTTGGAAACACATCAGCGCCAATCACCAAGTCGATTCGATCCGACTTATTAAACATAGGATCTGTCAAACAAGTTGTCCCACGTTCGCATATCCTCTTCAAATAATTCACCGGGCTACGCTGATGTTAGGTTGCTCACAATAACAGTTTGCATACTATGAACGACTTGACTTGAAAACCATGGACTCGTTTTTAACTTTATTGACGACTTTGATACTCCTACCACCGTATTTAAAAGGCCAATTAAATATGGTCGTTCCCTTGTCCTGGATAATTTCAGTTTTTGGGCTGCTTCCTCAGATATTGAAGTCTTATGTGAGCCCTGATCTATGAGCGCTCTAAATAATATCCGCTTTCCACCAATTGCCTCAATTTGCACTTGTACTGTTGCTAACAACGTTATCGATAAATCTTGTTTGGTCACCGTATTCGTTATTTTATTGCTGCTTTGACGTTGATCGGGTGTTTTCTCATCAGTTTATTATTATACAAAAGAGTGTGATGTTTTGCTCCACACTGATCGCACTTCATATAAAATTTGTAGTGTACACTAGGTACATCGAGAATCCTGTCGAACAATGATGAGAACAGCACCCTCTTGCTGTTGTATCTTTGATTTAGTACAGTCCATGCTGCTTTATAATTTCCTTTCGTTTACCTTTCGTTATTATTCCCGCAGCTTCGCCTTTTACACTCGCTTTTAAACGATAGAGTTTCTCTACGTCTGACACCATATTGCTTTCATCAATCAGCTTTACAAACAATCCACTGAAAGCCGGTCATTCATCAACATTTCCATTAAATATTGGGATTTTTATTTCCTCAAGTCTTACAGCTAAGGATCTCGTTTTACAATTTGTTTGTTCCTTTTGACTATCCAATACCCCGAGTACGTAGTAATACTCCTGCCAGGCGTCTACGGGAGTATTTTCAATTTCATCGTCAGCTAGGCCCTCGTGTTCCATTTTTTCGTAGGCTTTGTACAAGTCCTCGTAGAGTTGTTCCAATAATCCTTTCTTTGATGCAAATTTTGCCGGGCTCAACTGATTAAGAGATATTTTTATCTTTTATTTTCTCGTTCAAACGGTTTAATCTTCGGAAGAATACTCCTATACATTTGTTATTCTCCGTGGATGCTTGGTGGTTTTCACCGCTAGCTGAAGTGTTGGCTATTTTCACCATCTTAGTAGAGTGTAACTGTAACTCTGCTCATCAGAACCCTCCACTACAAACTCACTTAGCTTCCTTTTTAATTCTCTGTATAACGCCTCGGGTTTTTCAACTATCTCCTGTAGTTCCTGTTCTTCCTTATACAGAGAGTGCTGCAGCTTCGTATAATTCCTATTGACCCTCGCCCACTCTGCATCAATTGTGTTCTCGTACTGCTCCTTTTTTGCGCCCCTCATCATCTCAGTATCACCGATCTTTACGACCACATTATTAATAGCTGCAGCTGCATTTTTAATAGCCTCGGTTTTCCTTGCTGGATCTTTTCTAAACATTTTTTATCTGTTGTTTTGTTCGTCGTTTTAAATGTTATAAAATCTTATATTTTATCCGCACACTAAACTGATACTGGGTCCTTTTTTAATGCTCTCAATAAAGTCGCGATGCATCTAACTTAGAACACTTATTTGAAATTTATACGGGCCGTTTCCCTTGCTTGAAGTGCCAAATGTAGTCAACTTTCTCAACTAATTTTTAAATAATGAGTTCGTACGCGTCGAGTTTCTTTCAAAAACTAACTTTATTACATTCTAAAATATTCTTACGAACTATATGATCTTACAGTACACGAACAAAAACTACTGATATACATTATCACTAACGCTCCTTGTGGCATGCCACACAGAGTGGCCACACACACACAGGCGATAAGAGAGGAGTGTGAATTGTGCATGGCTTTTTCCCATTACCCCCTACTGTTTAGGGTTTCATATCTCAAGTTGCTTATAATAGGTTCGAGTGGACTGTATGTTGTCCGGCCTGTATGTTGTCCTTAGCATAAGTCGTAAAATGTACCAGCCGATGCATGTGGCATCAATACGACACCATGACCCTTCCTAATCCTTCTAATCCAACATGTTTAACTTTAAACAGCAATTTTGGATCGAAGTTCGTTGCCACACGCTTCATGCCCAAAATTTCCGAAAAGATGGCATGGCATGAGCCAACCAATATGCCGACGTATATGTTTGGCTGGGCTCATAGATTTGTATTAGTATCTTTGGGAGTAATTATATTGCATGAGATATATTTTTGCACTATTAAGGCATGATCGCTTATGGAGGAAGAAGTTATGTTTGAGATCGATGTTTGAGTTTTATGGTTGGGCTGGGCGAATTGTGCGTATTTGGACTTGTATGTTGTGTTGTGCGCAGGTTTGTCTGATGTTGGCGTGGATTTACAAGGCCGACCTGAAGTAGTGCTAGTGGCAACTTTATAAAACATATGTTTTAAGTTTCAAGTATTTTTATATGAGCCATCAAAAGTAAATGATATCAGTGAATTTGTAAACATGGAAAAAAATTGGCCACAGTTTGTAATTTGAAATATCCATTTAAAAGGTCTCAGTCCAACCAATATTAAAGCCGAGCTAGATTCCACTCTGGGGATTATGCTCCTTCGTTTACGACTGTAAAATATTGGCTAGCGGAGTTTGAATGAGACCGTACGAGCCACAAAGACGAACAATGTTTCAGTAATGTTTGGCGATGTTTTACCGCAATAAATGCATTCATTTATAACCATGGATGATACATTGGTCCACCACTTCACACGTGAGGCAAAGGAACAGTCAAAGAAGTGGACTGAAATGAAAGAATCGTATCCAAAGAAGGCGGAGACGGTCATGGCGGTTTTTAGGGACGCACATGAGATCATTTTTATTATCTCCAGAAAGGAAAACCATCAACGGCGAATATTATGTTAATTATTAGGTGAAGAAAGTATGGAAAAAAGGTTACATCAAGACAATGCTCCAGTTCACACATCCACTATTGCAATGACCAAAATTAATGAATTAATGTTCGAATTGCTTCGTCACGCACCTTATTCGGCAGATTTATCCCCCTCAGACTATTTTATATTTCCGAACTTAAAACAAATGCTTCGATGTAAAAGATTTGTCAACAATGAAGAGTCTGCGGTTGATGGTTGTTTTAATAAGTTTTATAGTTCTTGCTATAAACCGGTTATAGAAGCTATTGAATAATGCTGGAAAAAGCGTATCGAACTAAAAGGAAATTATGTTGAAAAATAAAGAATATTTTTCCCAACTTTTTTGTGTCTTCTTTATTAGGTCTGATAGTTTTGAGAGCGCCCTCATAATTGATATATAATATGTGGCGTTGATAATAGATGTAGTAGAGGATTTGGATGCTGATTCTTGCGTGGTTTTGTTGGTTGATACTTTAGCTGAGTTGCTTGTTTTATATACATATGTTTTGTTTGTTTTTTGGGTTTGGATAATTATCAGATTTGACGCAAATGTTTTGTTAGGTGTGTCTGATGTTGTGTTGTCTTATTTTTTTGTTCTATTATTGAGTTTAGATCTTCAGTGGGGTCGAACATTGTACACACAGCAGCACATACTTTGCACATTTCTTTAGTATTTCTGCAATGCTTTTTCGTGTGACCAAGTTTGTAACATTTCTTATATTGCATTGGTGTAGGTATGTAGGGCTCTACTTTGCAGTTCAACACTTTTCCGACCTCTATTTCAGATGGCATTTTAAACATATTGAAATCTGAAATTTGCAGCGGAATGTTTACGATTTGGCCGTCTGTAAATTTAGCATTTTTTCTGAGCCGAAGATATGCCTTTGTATATAAGATATATGTATGTATGTTGTGGGAACGTATGGGTTTGTCAGGTATTGTAGTCTGAGCGGGCCTGATGTTCACTGTAGAGCGGAAAATCGTAAGCACTATTCGATTACTCGGTTTTCTTTTTTCCGTTTTGGGGATGGATCGGTATCCGGGCACAAGTAATAGTTCCCTTCGGTAAACAAATGTATTTATTTGGAGATTGCACTTATGCGACGGTAAATTTTTAACATATATGACCAGTTTAAGAAGATGAATATTACCATTCTAAACTTTCGTTATGAGAGAAGATCACTATATGTGAGAGATAGAAAACACGACTGGATACAACGAGAGCTGTTTGTAAACGTTGTAGATTTTGTAAAATTAAGATAAACATCTGGAACGAATGCAGCTAGGTACTTAACATAAAAATAGAAATCTTGTTACTGAGAGATTCGGCTGTTAGAGAATTCGAAAAATGTTGCCGACAGCAAACGTAAGTGAAAATCTCCGAGACTAGGATTAGAGCATTGGAAAACAAAACAGAAAACCGACAAGTCGTTGTTTTTTGCCCGAATCTGAGTGCCGCCATTAGTTAGTTTAACCCCTTTTTGTTACGGTTTAATCGGGTTATCTAAATATTACTAAATATTAAGAATCACTTTGTGCTGAATAAATTGCAATTTAAGACTCAGGAATATAATAATTATTTGATTTAGACACAACCCAAATGACAAATTCGTTCACCTTAGACATCTTACTTTAGTAAATACAGTACGAAAAATAGATTACTTTTGACCTTTTTCCAATAGCCTGAATATTGGCTAGATTATAATACGAATACGACGGCGATGGTAAATTTTGAATAATAAATTAATACAGGATTTGAATTAAAGGGTTTAAAAAGTAGTGTTAGTTTGAGAGATATAAAACAATTTTTCTATTTCTTTTTTTGCAACATTTTGCCACATTCGAATTTATCACTTTTCAATTATTAATGTTTAAAGAACAATATTGTTTGCCAAATATAGTGGAAGACACACAGTTCATGGCGTATAGAAATCCTCGGAATTTATTACAAAAGTAATAAATCTAACCGGAGCGCTTTCCACTCATTACCTGAATGTTATGATCAAAGGATCGCTTTTGATAGGAAAAAAGCACCTGTCCAACTATTCGTAACTAAGCTGTATGTTTTTTTAAAACGAAAATGACATTGACATTGTCAAATGATAGTCAATGGCTACAGAAACATGATCACAGATTTTTTTGTGGCATGAATTGGATGGTAAATGATTTCAACAAGGTATCAATGTAATGAATCAATGGAGAAATGACATTATTTGGGATCAAACAAAGATCTATTTTATCCTAGGGTGAACAGATGAATAACTTCATTAATTAACTGAATTTATTAATTTAACTGACATTGACACAATGTCAATGACAATGGGGACCAATATTTAAAGATTTTGAAGGAGTTCTTTTTACCCAGAACCCGAAGACGTATCCGTATCAACAGCATTTGGTTTCAGCAAGATGGAGCAACTGCACATATACCCAGACCGGTTATGGCGGAACTCCAGCGAAAATTCCCAAAGAAATGAATATCCACAAAATCAACTTTCCTCTGGCCCCCAAGTTTACCTGACCTGACAGCACCAGACTTTTTTTTTTATAGGGTTATGCCAAGCAAAAGGCGCACAAATCGAAGCTAATGAATTTGACTGAACAATAATTGAATGCTCATCAAAAAAAAAAAAAAAAAGATTTAAATTGAATTTTCTATACGATAAAAAAATATTCTTATTGTAGCACATTGATGCGCCACCCTGTACAATAAATCAATACATCCATTTATATTTAGTATTTATACCGGTTGTTCTACTCAATAGAACTTTGAGAAAGTCCCAATATTACAAAAACAATCTTTTACAATTTACCTTTAAGCCACCTCTTTCTTTTTGCAGCTCTCATCACTTTTGCCTCAAAATCATGTTTTTCATGCATTAATATTTCGTGCAGAGTCGGTTTTTCCGACAAAATATGGGAAACTGCCATGTCCTTTTCCTGAAATAAAAAATGAGGTTTTAAATATATGTTTTATGTTGAATTAGGTTGTAAATATAGGTAGAATTCGCAGATCACGATGAGTGATCATTAACTCAAGACATAAGGGTATACATTTAAATCGGAATGTCGGTCTATTGTGCGCAAAAGTTTGATTATTGCACCAAAAGCGTTCCATTGTTTCGACATATACAAAAATATTCTACGTAAATCCGAGCCTGCAGGGAATAACCGCCAATGTTACTCATTAGTGTGACTGTAACATTTTCGCAACCCCTTTCCCCCAGCCCTTTCCCAATATATGGTCAAGTCCCAAATTTACACCGGGGAAACTGAAATACTCGTTTTACCATGTTGGCTTTGTGTATCGAAAGCCATTCCGGCAATCACCGCAATATGCTCAGCTTTACAATTTTAACTCAATGTCATACCAAAATAATGGATGTCTTTTTACTATACTTTATAGTTTTTTCACCTTTCGGTAGATTATGAACCATGAATATATCAACTTGATTTCAAATAAATCGACAGCTGTTTGTAAATATTTGAATCTGAAATGTCAATTCAATATGAAATATTTACTTTATCACTAATGCAAACAAATTTTGCGTTTTCAGTCTAGATGTATTCAATGTTGCAAATTAAATACAAAAATTCTTTCAAATGGTATCCACTACAACTGCTAAGCCACCTGCAACTGCATTATGTATAGGTAAATGTTTATATTCAGTGGGTCAGCTTGAAACTTGAAAATTAATACTAATAAGGTATGGCATAACCAAGGATGAACCGAGAGCCGGATGGTCGACTTTCATAAGCTTCTCCTAAGGCGAATTTTCGGCGGTAAAATTATTCACCATAGACTGGAACAGGTGGCAGGTAACAATAAATTCCCCGACTTTTTGGGGGGTACTATTGATGTGTTTGTTAAGAGTTTGGCTTTGCGCAGATTCACGGGGATTCAAACATGACCGTTTTCGCTTGATATTGTTGTGAATGATCCACTTTCCATCATTTCGCAGATGAAAATTCGATTCATACTTCGTCATCATACTGTTTTTTATGCAATGTTAAGCTGCTGGGTAATTGAAATAGTGCTTACATAACGATTTCGAAATGTTCGACCATTAACAATATTCACAATGTTTTTCGCCTGTGTGTAAGAAATACCATAAAATATGGCGTATTTTCTCTTTACTACTGTCCATATTTGACGCGCGCACAAACAATACTGAGCTAAGCAATCTCAAAACTGTCGGAGTAGTTTTTTGATCTTTCTATGACATGGAGGTTACTAAAGCCGTTTATTGGAAAAATAATGGAATAATTTTTATAATATCTTATATTATTATAACATAGCTAAACCGTCCAAACGACTGTTAAAAGTGGGTAAACAATATAATAGTAAAATAGATGTATAATTCAAAACTTTACTACTAGTTACTAAAAACAAATATTTTTAATTAGTGGTCCTTAAATTCCAAAGGATATATTCCATATAAAACTATGGTGTCAACTAAGATCTTTTAAAATTTTATATATTTAGACTGTGCTAAATAAATTGAAGATTAACAATTAAACATCTCAAACGAAGAAAAGATAAAGCTGCATGATTTTCAAGACAAACCTTCCTTATCATATTCCCGTGTATTGTCTACTTTACATTTTAATCTTTGGTTTCAATTTTTAAAGGTAATTTAAACAAAAAATTACATTTTTTCAATTTTTAATTAATAATTAATTAATAATAATTAATTAAGTCTAAACGGCTTGTGTATTTTTTATATTATTATAGGTCCATTTTCTGTTAAATGACATTGTAACACTACATCATTTTTGTCATCAGGTTCAGCGCTTTAAACGCTGTATATATACACTATATAAAATAACAACTAAAATTTTGATCTGAAAAACGACAAATAAAACAAATTCCCTTACATCCCAAAAATGAGGTATGGAAGAGCTTCTAATGGTAAAAATGTGCCGAATTTTTTTTCTCATAAAAATTATTTTGGTGTCGTAATTTTTTATACTTTTACAACTTCGGCTTCGATTCCAACCTTTTTCAGAGGCATTACGCAGCATTCTAAATAACTCTTTTGCCTTTTACGAGCCCGGTTGGTCCGGTTTTGTCTCTCGTTTGTTTCACCAGAAGAAAGACAAGACTAAAGGTTGAAAGTAGTTTTGATAATTCTTTCCATTAAACTTTGACCGTTGGCAATAAAGTAAAATCGGGATTTTGTAAAGTTAAAACAATTTTTCGCGTTGGTCTGACTTTAATCATATGTATTTATACATATACATACATTTACATACAGACATATACACAAACATACGTATATATACACATATGTATGACTTACCTTAATAATTTCTGATGTATTATTTAAGTCAGAGGAGTCCGATTTGCAATAATTGCATAACTGTTGTAGTGCTTCCACTTCTTTTTCCAACCATATGTAAAGTTGATATCGCAATTGGCCTCCATCTACTTCAAATCCAGTAGCTAAGGTAGACAGTTCTTCCATCAGTATTTTCAAACAAGCAACAAACTTAAGTTGTTGCGCCATTATGTCAATTTTGTTCTTTTCCTCGGGCAAAGGATTTGCGGTATTAGTTGGTTGTGCCTCCTTAATGTCAACATTGCCTTCAGTATCAGTAATTTGGTTATCGTCGGCATCATCATCATCCCATTGAATCTTAAAGCCATTGTCATTGTCTTTCTTTGCCATTGACAGCGGAGAGCCCCAATCGAAGTCAGCTACAGGTGCAGTGACAGGCACGTCGCTCGGTGTCTGGACTTCCCACTGAATCATTCCAGTTTTAATGAGCTCATTATCTGTGCTGCTCGGAGACTGAACTTCATCCCCGTCTGCTGAGTCGACAACTTTCGTAGGAAGTTTGTTTAAGACTTCCAAAGCCAGTGCAGGACATCCCGCTTTAAAATGGCCATGCGCGGTTGTGAAGTAGAGCTGTCTCTCAATGGAATTGATGGAATCCTCAATTTGAAGTTGCTTATCATTTATATTTTTCCCAACGTCTCCTGAATAACTGAAGCCGGATAAAACGACGTGAGATATTTTCTTCTCTTGTGCTGACAGAGCCAAAT
Organism: Philornis downsi; assembly: GCA_019455685.1. NCBI lineage: Eukaryota > Metazoa > Arthropoda > Insecta > Diptera > Muscidae > Philornis > Philornis downsi. The sequence goes on along the minus strand of JAHXMU010000382.1, from coordinate 239,734 downwards.
TTTGTCGCACAAGTAATGGATGTGTTCTCAAATATATGTAAAAATTAAACACATTCGGATTTGTTGCGTGACTTTCCGGCTTAAATATGTCCTCTTCCTTAAATGCGGCATGACATTGACCAACTCCGTTGAGGAGTAAAGTGTTAAGACTCTCCTGGTGCTTCTTGAGTATCCAAAAAGTCATAGAGCGTAAAAATGGATCCGGATGAGCTTTTTCAATATTAAATTTAAAAGGTTCACACTCGCTTCCCAGAACGTTTTCACACAAAAGCTTTCTATATGTCGAGTTAACATTTATATCTAAATCGCCTTCGTATAAGCGCGCTATAATAAGAGCCAATTGAAAGTCTTCGAGTTTGTTAATACAAACTTCGATAGCATCACTAAGAGAGTTAGCCAACAAAAAGAATGCAACGGCATGGTCGAAACGTTGCTTGCCCAACAAAACGAACGCGTTTTTGAGAGCTGCTTTCCGCCATCTGTCTTCGGCAAAATTGTTTGAAAAAAACTGAGTCATTTTTTCATCACGTTGAGAACGGTATAGGCCCCAAACAATTGATTTTTTCTTCATAGCCAGGTAATATATAGCAGCATCGAGAGGATCTTGTTTCAGTTGATAAGCACATTTGGCCAGTTTTTCGACACACTGACGTAGAATATTTATATTTCTTAACCAAAATCCCACTCCTAAATCCCTTAGTGTCGACCATTTCAAGTCGCCCTTTTTGTAAGAGGGAATTAAATTGAGTAGCTCTTCTTCGCTCTCGGAATGGAAAGCCCATACGATATTTGATGTGCCAATGCCGTGCTTCTGAAACTGCGTTCGTTGATTTAAAGGCAAACAACGAAGAAGGTATGTGTAATGTTTCATTGCCAAAAGAAATCTTAGGCCGCAGTCGTCCAAGGATTCTGTTAAAGGATTTCCAGAGGTGTCCTTGTTCGATATTGACTTGCCGGCATCAGTTATAAATTTATCTGAAAAATCAGTGTTGCACGTGGATACTGTATCCGCCAAAGCCAGTAGATGCATTTGATCAAGTGACGAAAGTCCCGGCAAGTGCGTATGTGTGAGGAGTCTCGAAAGTACTTGCCCTTGTCGAGGTCCGAAATGAGAAATATTTTGTTTCTCTGGAATTGACAAACGTCTATCAGTTCGTTTGTAATCATTGTCATTATCCAAAAGGTCATCTAAGCTGTCATCAGCAGTTTCCATTTCAAATAATTGATCATAATCCTTTGCATCCTCAGATAACAGGTTTCCTTGGCCAGATGATTCTTTGTCAGCATTTAGAAGGACCCATAATGGCAATGGTGGTATTGATGTTATCTCTGCATAATCGAGCATAAGTTCTTCTGGGATCTGTAAATATATTATTAACACAAACATTTTTAGGATATTTTTTACAAATGTTATAATACAGTTAAATTACAAATTACCTTTTACAGTCATCTATGTAAAGTACTAATATATTATTATTACAAAACAGAAAACAAATAAGATATTGTGGTGAATTAAACAATGGAAGCTTTAGCATTTTCGAACGATTTTACTAACGGCTATGTATATATACACATATATATACATAAGCGTCATTCAGAACGTCAAGTAACGCGAAAAGTGGAGATGTGTAAACACGTTTTGTATTGTGTTGATTGAAGCCTGGATCATCAAAAAACTGTTTTTATCTTGACTTTACACTCGTTTGTTTGAAAGTAGTGAAATTGCTCTGTAGAGGCTTCATATTTGTTTTTTTTTAATAATATCATAGTAATTCGAAATCAATTTTTTTGTCCTACGGGTGCGAGAAATATCTTGGGTGGCACATTTCTGCAGCCTCCCAGAATTGTGTATCTCACGCATTTTTCAATCAATATGCATGCACAATCCCATTATTTCTTAAACACTGGATGTTCTTTCCAAAGAATTAACTTTCATAAAATAGAATTGTGTGGAGTCCATCATTCTTTAAATTGAATTTAAATACTATAAACCGCAACTCACTTAAGATATGACACTAAAACGTCATTAACCGCCTTGAAAATGAATTGTAACATAAAAAATATTTTTTAGAAGTAATAAAGCAACATTTCCCTAAAAGCAACCACACAGTTAATTTTTTCACCAAATAATATGTTGTAAAAATATGTATGTAAGTGGTTTAGATACTTAAAAACAACTTTGTGTAACTTAGAAAACCAACTGACACATATATATATACATATACGGCGGTGGTAGTCTTCAGAATGACTGGTGTGACGCCAAAAATTGTTTTCATGTTTTTACTATTTACCACACTAATGATGGTGTGATGTCCCAAACCGACATTGTTTGTCAACATTGGTTGATAGAATATGCTTTCAAAATTAGCTGTATTGATAATTTATTTATTTTGTAATTTTGCTATGTTCTTTAATTTGTCTTTAATTCCGCAAAACTCACGTATCCAGCGAGCAATACTGAAAACCAGGCAACGAAAGTAACTGTTATTTATGGAATTCTGAATTAAAAAAAATCATTGCGAAAGAAATACTTTAAGCACACCAAAGCATTGGTTATGACCCGGTCTGTTTAACTTCACATTAAAATCAAAAAATAAAGATTTTTATAATAAGTTATTCATAACATTTATTTTTTGTATGTGTTAATTCTGTTTAAACATAAGACTTATTTTTGATTTTTATTTTTTCAGCCTTTGAATAACATTTATTGCTCATCGTATCGCGAGAGCATGTTAAAGAAAAACTCAGCATAGCTTGTTGATATGGATCTATACTAACTTAAATTCGTTTCAATAACATCATAACATTCATAACATTCGCCGATGACACTAATGTGCATAATTTGAAATTACAAAAATGCGAAACTTTTCAGAAGTATTATTTCTTTAAACTTTTGAACGAATTTCTAGAATTTCCATTTAGTTTGATTTGTCTTTATTCAATTAATGTATCCAGCGTTTACCTGTTTTCTAAATTTCAAAAAAAAGCACTGTTATATATGAATCATAAACTGTCACCTAAATTTTCTGTCGCACAGTGTAGATATGGGTAAAATCATTATCGTATCTAATTTGGAAGTTTATTCCAAGAATCATTTGCATATTTTCTAAAGCAGAGGCATTTTTTATATCAATGGAAAATAAAAGTCTTTACGTGATCTTTATATTTCATAAACAGACAGATTTTTTTATTTGATTTGAATGTAAACAACTCATCGAATGATTTTTATTTCAAAAAGTCTTGAATAAGTGTTATTGAAGAACAGGAAACATGTATGTATATCAAAAATAATTGCTATTTTGCAGAGAGTTATTATAAAAATTAAAAATATAATAATTCTTACAGAGACTTTTCTCTGTATTTAAAAGAATGACGTAAAAAAAAACTATACTTTGTGCCTTATGTACGGTGAAATTAGGCAACCAATTAGACCGCAACTCTTTTAACTGCTTTATTAACTGTCATAAGGGCTCAATTACGATCAAAATACGAAAAAAAAGAATAGTCAGGCACAATGGCGTAGAAAGAGGTAAATAACTTGCAATTGCATACCAATTTCAAACCTGAATGAATAGATTTAGAATAAAATCTACAGAATTACATATGTAACAAGTAGCACTACGCAGCATATATTGATAACTATTTGTACCAGTGAATAGAAATCGGGTTTTGAATAATTTTGCCATGGTGGCTTTTAAACTGAAAAGGTTTCTCTATTGCTTACAAAAAGTTGAAGAAGAACAGAATGACATGCGCATGGTCTTTGCCAGCTGTAAAGCTGTAGTTGATAATCTGATGCGGAAATAAAATTTGAGTTTGGTATCCCTTCGAATCTGATACGTGTTTGTGAAATAACGTCTTTGAGTCAACTTCCATGTGATGCTCCATAAACATTGAGAACTATAATATTGAATTTGTGAACGATTTACCACTGAAATAAGGTGTATCAGCCTGGAAATTAGAAGAAGTTTACCCTTTGCTACGATATGTGGAAGAAATGGCAAAATAAATTGAACTGACATCGTTTAGCTTCATGAAAAATTAAGGAAGCAACTAACTCTATGGGATTATTATAGCAACCAACCAACGATTTAGTCAAATATTTTTTTTTCCAATATTTTCTTCAAAAAAGAGAGAGAGAGAAAAAAAACTAAGAACAGGCAGACACAATATTCCACCTGTGGAGCCTATCTCCCTGGGAGGTACTGAAATTCCCATCGCGGACTGTATACAATACCTTGGTGTAATATTGGATAAGAAGCTGAATTTCAAACTCAACAAAGGTCACAATGACGCTGTATGCATGTAAGACGGCAATAGCGAAACAATGGGGATTAAAAACTCGCATTGTCCATTGGTTGTACTCGTATACTGCAGTATTAAAACCGATAATGTTGTATGGAGTTATCGTCTGGTGGAAGGCTCTTGAGAAGTCCATATACCGTAAGATTCTGAACAAGGTCAAAAGGATGGCTAGTCTGTGCTTCACTCGTTCAATTCGCACCACCTCAACTTATGCACTAAACGTAATTTTGCATTTACTACCCTTGGACATAATTAGTATGCAGACTGCTGCAGCTACTGCATTAAGACTACGAGAGTTGTCACAGTGGCCAAACAATGGTTACGGTTACAGTGTGATCCTGAACAACTCCTAAGATTTGAGGCTAAGTATGCAAGAAGACTACCTGATCACTGCAGTGTTTATCAGGCAAAATTTTGGCCATTAAGGAAGAGCAGAATGGCTGAGATATAACGTCCTCACCATAGTGAGGATTAACATATTCTCTGACAGTCAAGCTGCCATTAAATCCCTAGATTCTGTCTTCCAGAAGTCAACATCAGCCCTGAAATACCGCAGATCTCTTAACGAAATGGCTCAGCATTACAACATTTCCCTTATGTGCGAGCCGGGCCACAGTGACATACAGGGATGGGGCATACTTTGCAGCAAATTGTAGGTGGGCGTCTGTCCGAGGCTGTGACCAATTCAGACAGATGTTGCCTAGCCTGGATCAGAAGCGTTCATACACACTGCTGTCGCTATCACGGCCCGACGTCTCATTACTTGTGTTCATTCATGACGGAACATTGTCTGATTGGAAGACATGCAGTGAGACTGATGGTTGCGACTAGTGACTTTTGCAGGGACTATGGGGGCAGTTGCCCTGCCCTGGCTAACAGGCGGGGATCAACACTGGCCTCTTATTTTTTAGAGACCTGGGAGATCTAGACGATATAGATATCGTCCAACTTCAGATCTTCTTGAGGCGCTCAAGATGGTTCAACTGATTCAAAATAAGGACATCCATATCTCTAGTTTCCATGGTATCACAATGGACTATACAGTCTAAATAAGTCTCCCCATTCAGACTGCCACACTGACCTAATCTAACCTAAGAACACAATGGTCAAAGAGACATCCTGCTTTAAATATTAAAATTCATTATCAGCGTTATTACTTGCTAACAAAGAAACCGCCGGCGTTTACATGAAGAAATTATTTATTATATAACGGACTTACTTGAGTAGTGGATCCTCTGTGATCGGGCTGTATTGCAGCGTCAGGAGCATAACTTATCGAAAGCGTTCGGGATCTAGACCATGACCTCTGAAAAAAGTAAAAAGTAATAATTCATCAGTTGGGTAAAAATGAAAAGGGTTTATTGATTCGACGTCGTTGGGTAATAATAAGACAATAAGTCTCGCTTCGAAGTGAATGCAAGTAAAATACTATATGAATAACCATACAAAACAGTGGAATGTATTTTGTATCTTAGAAAGTGTTACGAGCACTAATCTCTCTCTAATCTCTCTGCTCTCAATATGATAAAATTGTTAATAAATAAGGAATATCTGCACAAAATTTTAGATCCTAAATATTAAATGAACATTTGGTTTAAAACACTTCAATCTACAGCACATCAGTGCACAGTTTTAAAAAACTTTTTACTTTACCTTTAATAATTTATCAGATAAATTCTCCCTTAAACAGCCCTCTCAACAATCGCTTTACATTAATAGCTAAATGAGTTAGATGAAATGACCATGCTGGTTAATTGACGTCTCCTTTGCGTAAAATTGTATGTGTTTATAGGTAAATGGAATATTGCTCCCAACCGTTATCTTTGCTAGTCATGAAAATTTCGGAAAAATGGCGTCGATTAGATTTTAAACATACAATAACCAGGGCATATTCGCATGAACTTTTTGATAGAGCATAAAAATACAATTTTCAAGTTTGCATAATTTTCTTAAATAATTCGAAACTGAGTGTCGTAAGAATAAAAAAACTGATCCATAATTAAAAATTGTCAAAGTTTAAGCTAAGTATAAAGAAGTGAATGACAGGGTTTATTGCACTTCAATGTAAGTCATTTACATATAATTAATTAGGCAGCTTTATCTTAAGCGACACTCGGCGAAAAGGAATTTTCAACTTGAAGAACATAGATCTTGTCCGATTTTAATAATTTTTCCATCAAACGAAAGAGGACAGAATTGCAGATATCCGTTTTCCGATTTTTACAATGAATTTGATGTAATATAATGTGGAAGGTGAGCAAAATTAATTTTTTATTTTCAGCCCCAAATGCAAATTTTCATTTTTTTTACAATTTAAGGGACAGATCTAGGTCATTGAATAGTCAATAATGTAACTATCTAATAAAGAGATAGCTGTGACTGAATTAAATCTAAAGAGCGAAATTTAGATGGCTATTTTCAAAAATTGATCTTATATCATCTGATACACAGCATACTCCGACTAAAAAACACAAAATAAATCAAAAAATTTGAATTATGTAACCAATATTCTGTATTGTAAGAATAACTGTATTATAAGAATGGTTACACTAATACATTTGTATATACACAGCGCAGTGACCCACCAGCGCGTACAACACTTTCCAATAGCCTTATACAAATGAGTACAGCAAGACAAACAACGGCAACCATCGCTGCCACGTAGTTTGTGTTGTCTGCCGTGCATACCAACCTGTATTATAAGAATGAATCTCTCTTGATTGGTGCTTTTTGACTACTATTAAACGAAAGCAACTGAACGAAAACAATTATCGTTAAAAGCTTTACCATTACATACTTTTTCAGCATTTCTTCATATTGGTTTATACAAAAATAGTAGTTTTTTCTTTGGAAACTGTGTAATTGACGAAAACCTTCATACGTTTCATAAGAATGCTTGTCGACCATTCTGCTACTTCTCATAATGATAGGCAGATTCAGTTCGAAATTGGGCTGGATCGGTACTGTCTAGCTGGGCATCCTAATACTTTGTAAGTTTACCCATTAAAACAACCCTGAATTATAACGAAAAGAAAAGGTCAAAAAGGCATTCATTCGTTTGTTTACCACCAATAAACCCGAAGGTAATATTTTTCCCCGAAATAAACTAAATTAAAAAAAAAAACCAAAATTTACTTGTGTTTTTATTTTTCTATAACCTACGTTTGGATAATTATTCTTTTCCGCAATAACATTTTACGGTCCTTCGTATCGGATAACGAGCTGCCCGCCGAAAGAAATTAATTATCCAAACATTTTTTAGAATCCGATCATCCCGACGATTTGGTTATTCCTATCCAGTACTTTCGGTCTTAAAAAATATCGAGGAAACCAAGGTAAGGTTGAGATATTGTATTTAGATAGTGACAGTGAGAACGTTAGTGAATAAAAGAGCATAATAAATAAACGCAAAGAAAAACATTCTTACGAATAAATCTCTTTCCTTCCGAAAAAACACCACCTTTTGTGCATAGTGTTGTTGTGATCTCGTCGAGGTTAAGTAGCATCGACCGTTTCTATACCTCCCTTCCGCGCTCTCGTGTTCCCCCAGCATAAAACATCATCGATTCCTATCACTTCTCACGCACTTTGTGTGTGATATTCACAAGTTTTCCTTGTCCCCCGCACCTCCCTTTGCAACTAGCTTACCATCACTTTGTGTGATAGACAAATCAACAAGAACAGCTTGTTCCCCGCACCCCTCCTTGCGACTAACATACCCTCACTTTGTCTGTTAGGGAGATCAAGCAGAACTGTGGCAGTAAATGTGGCGATCGATTGGTCGATTTGGAACAATTTTAATTATCTCTACCGGCAGATGAACATACTATTCATTCTCTTAATGCCCATAGGATGGAATTCAACGGACTTCGTGAGGCTTTTCGCTCATGTTTTGGGCGAATTTGTGATGATGAGTATCCAAAGAAAGTCTCTATGGACATTATTAAGCAAAAATACATGTCGGAGTACAAGACATATGTGCGTTGACCTAGCGGCAATTGATGCCATGTTAGAGAAATTAAGCTCGATGAAGAAGACTGCTTCTATTCCCATTCACCTTCGCCCGTGTGACACCGAAGTTTTCTCTGGTGACTACAAATTCAGGCCTACATTCCGGGACATGTTCTCTGCGCTTTACAAGGGTAATGAAAACATCAGCAATATTCAAAAGATATATTATCTGATGCAGAGAACGGTAGGTGAAGCACGTGATATAATAAAGACGTGCCCCATAACAAATGAAGGCTTTGCAATGGCCTGGCAAAACCTCAAAGATGATTACGAGAATAAGAGAGTTCTTGTTAACGCCCAATTAAAAACACTGCTGAATCTTAACCTAAGTACTGGATCAAGGAATCTGGCCACACTATTAAGCAACTACAGCGTACGGTAAATGATTGTATTATAAATCTGTCTCTTCTGGGCATTCAGACAACAAAGTGGGATGCAATTTTCGTTTTTATTTGCTCCACTCGATTACCTGAGGTTACGCTCGGACTTTGGGAACAATCGCAGGGGACCAGTTCTGATTTGCCCAAATGGGAAACTATGGACAAATTTCTGACATCGAGATACCAGACTCTTAAATCTGTATCTGATATCAGAAGCGCATATAATACCACCTCATTTTCCAACAGAGACAATTCCAAAAGGAGTACAAACCCTAAGCGCCAACCCAATGACAGTAGCAGATACAAAACTTTTGCTACTACTACTACTTCTCAACATTATAATTCTACTGCTAACGATTCGCAGCAACGTGCTGCCCCATCAAATTTATAAATTCAGAAAAGTCCCCTATGTAAAGATCAACCAACATCCCCTTAGATTATGTACAGAATTTCGAATGTCGGTGCCTAAACGTATAGAAACAGTTGGGAGATTAAAATGTTGTACCAACTGCCTCGCATCATTTTGTTATCACTGCAAACAGAAGCACCATTCGCTGCTTCATCGTACTGAACCGTCGGCACAACCCGGTCGAAGTTCCAGTGAGACTTCTGGAAACTCCCATAATTTGGGAAGTCCAGCCCGATCAGTTTCTGATGGTCCTTCGACATCAGAAGCTGCCCGTTCTCTACAGACGTTCGCCTCTCAATTGCAAGCGTCCCCATACTCCACAGTCATCCTCGGAACGACTGTTGTAAAAGTATGTTTCCATGGTATGAGATGTTCTGCCAGAGCCCTTATTGATCCAGCTTTAAGGAGATTTATATTCAAAAGTCATGCTCCCTGACATCCATAAGCACCCGAACGGAGATCTAATTGTCCAGAAAACAGTCTTTCGCTGGATTGTGACGGGTAAGATCTCCCAACCAAAGTTTTTACAATCTGTGGTTTCGTTCTACAACCATATAGAGTTGAGCGATCAACTCTCTCGATTTTGGGAAATCGAAGATGTTCCTAAGGCAAACATACTGTCAGAGGAAGATAAATATTGTGAAGAAATATACTAAAGCACAACCCATCGAAACGAAGATGGCCGTTACATTGTATCTCTGCCATTCAGGCGGGAATACCCCAAAGACGTGCAACTAGGTCTGTCTCGAAATTGAGCTGTTTCCCAATTTATGCGAAACGAGTCTCGTTTGTTGAAAACCCCCGTTTTAAAAACCCAGTATAATCAAGTGCTCAAAGAATACTTTGAGGTAGGTCATATGACTGAGGTAAGTCCGAGCGGCATATTTTTAAAGCCCACTTATTATCTTCTACATTACGCAGTATTTAAACCCGACAGTGCCACAACTAAACTTCGAGTTGTGTTTAACGCCTCGTGCCCCACATCAAACGGGCTAAACCAAAATAATATTTTATATACTGGACCGGTTCTTCAGGCTGATCTAACGGTTTTAATCCTCCGATGGAGGCTCTTCCGCTATGAGTTCAACGCGGATATTGAGAAAATATACCGTCAGATTCTGATTAATTCGAATCAAACCCCCTACCAGAGAATTGTCTGGCGTGAAGACCCTAATGATGAAATTGAGGACTACGAACTGAACACGGTTACTTTCGGCGTGCACTGCGCCCCCTATCTCGCTATTCCAACTCTATTTGAAATAGCATCACTTTGCGAAGCCGAGTTTCCGTCCGTTTCCAATATCATAAAATCGCACATGTATGTTGATGACGTTACAGAAGGTGCTCATTGCATAACAGAGGCAAAGCTGTATCGCGACGAACTTATCAAAGTTCTCCCTTCTGCTGGATTTAATGATCTATTAGAAGATTTACCCCCGAACTATAGATTTTAGATTCTGACTTTCTGAAGATTTCTGAAGCCAGTACCACAAAAACATTGGTTTTGCGTTGGGACACCGAGAAGACGTCTTCTTTTTCAACCCCTTTCGTAACTACATACACAAAACGGTCGGTTTTGAGCATTATTGCCAGATGTTTGATCCTGTGGGATGGCTGGCCCCTAAAATTATTGTAGCCAAAATAATAAAGCAAGACATTTGGAAAGACAAAACCGATTGGGATGAATGTTTAAAACCCATCACTCTGAGCAAATGGCAAGTTTTTTTTGTCGGATTACGGTGAGATCAAAATCCCCCGATGGGTGGGCTCTAACCCACTTTTCGAAATGCAACTTCATGCATTTTGTGATGCTTCCGAGAAGGCATATCCGGCCTCACTTTACATACGTATTCAAAACATTGATGGTCATATTATTACACATTTGCTTGCGGCCAAAACGAAAGTGGCGCCAATCAAGGTTGAAACTTTGGCCCGTCTAGAGCTCTGCAGTCCATCTCTATTATCAAGAATGGTTGAGACTCTTCGAAAAGAATTAAGACTCGAGAGCATTCAAACATTTTACTGTACAGACTCTACGATTGTCTTGTCATAGCTTCAAAAGCTCCCGCGTCATTGACCCACATTTGTTGCAAACAGAGTATCCTTAATACACGAAAAAGTTGGTACTGATAACTGGCATCATGTCATTTATCACGATAACGCTGCTCATATCGCGACTGTTTAGCTCGAGATCTGATTTCAAATAATTTGTGGTGGAATTTGTGATGGTTAAGGCTTCCCCGCTAGGAATGGCCTAAGCCAGCTTTCAACATTATCAAAAATCTGGAAACTCGACGAATTCGCTCCCACCACTCCCAGGTATCGGCCTCCGAAGACATCTTGGCACGGTTTTCAGATTTGCTTCGAGCTATGAGAGTGCTCTCTTATGTATTTAGATTTTATCATCGAATACACCCGAAACATAAAAGCTCACCATCGTTTTCGTCGTATGACGGAACAAAGTGAGATCAATTTCGTTAAGAAACGTCTGGCGATTTTGTGTCAACGAAGTCATTTCGTTGAATATAGTTACTTAGAGAACAATGTTCGAATTTCTCGAAGAAGCCCCCTACTCGTTTTCCACCCTTTCATCGACTCCAAAGGTTTAATGAGAATGAACGGGCTCCTTGCGCGTTCTCCCACTCTTCCCTATAACGGGCGATTAGCCAGATTTTATTTAAAACACACCCATGAGTCTTCAGTACCCGGTGAGAACTCATTAATGTTAAGAATAATGAGACAAGAGTTTTGGGTCCCTAAGTTAAAAACTCTGGTGAAGACAACTATCCATAATTGCCGTGCGTGTGTTTAAGAACCGCCAAAGCCGGGAACGATGCCAGGAGTGTTTAGCAGATCACCACACCATGCTGCATCCTGACAGCCACAACAGTGGCCCTATCGAAACCCAGAGCCATGGAGTATCCCGAGCAACCACCCAACCGGGACGTCATCCACGTCCACGCGAGGCATTAAATATGCATAAATTCTATGTCTTGTGCGAGTCCATTTCATGTTGAAACAATATAATTGAATTATCGTCCACTCGTATATGTATGGGGCTCAGTCTAGCTCCTGCTTGCCTTTAAATTACACTCCTGTAAGGGGGGCGGGATGTCTAGCTGGGCACCCTAATAGTTTGTAAGTTTAAATTGTTACCCATTAAAACAACCCTGAATTATAACGAAGAACGAAAAGAAAAGGTCAAAAAGGCATTCATTCGTTTGTCTACCACCAATAAACCCGAAGGTAAAATTTTCCCCCGAAATAAACTAAATTTAAAAACCCAAAATTTACTGGTGTTTTTATTTTTCTATATCCTACGTTTGGATTATTAATTATTCTTTCCCGCAATAACAGGTACAATATGCTCAAACTCACATCTGGAAATGTAAGCCTTTTTCATTTTCTAACATTTCTATGATAACACGACATCGTGACAACTGACAAATACGCTATAGTCAAAACTGCGGCCGTGGCTTTTGGATATTTCAAAAAAAAAAAAACTAGTTTGTGCTTAAAAAAAGTTAATCCGTATGTTATATAAGCGTTTTAGTCATATGCATTTATATCACGATGAGTCGATTTATCGCCTACGATATTGTGGGCTGCAAGCATCCTGAATTTGCCTCCTCTCCGAGTATTTACTTTTTTATATTAATTCATGGTATTAAAGCAATACAACTTTATAGTTGACAAAAATTGATACATTTTCGAACGTCTTCATAATATTTTTACCATTTATTATTCGTTATTTAATACATAACGGAAGCAGTTATCTCAGTTCTCACATTTTGACACGAAAAAAAAACTGAGGCACGCATTAAATAATCTGGGAAAACAAAACTATTCAGATTTGCAAAACAAAACCAGAATTATATGTACTGATTTTATGGCTACAATAACGGTAGAGTGGAACAAAGCTGAGAAAGTAAGTAAATAGAAACACTGAATATGTAAAAATACTATTTGACCGGCATCATACCGCATAGCTTTTTATTTAAATAATTTGACAGATAAAACAATCCATCATTTTACATTTTTCTATTACAAGAAAAAGTTTTGAATTTAGAAATTCTGGAACACCGCCGAAAACAAGTTTTTAGCAATTGTGAAAAACGTTTATTTTTTTTTTATTTTGATAAATTCAAAAATGCTTTACTTTAGTGAAAAAAGGACTGAATTGAACTTTTATAAAAGATTAGTCAAGAAACTGAAATGGGCGATGTATTGGGGACACACCCACGTCGTCCCTTTTGCTACTTCCTAAACATATTGATTGATTTATCGATATTTCATCCATTACGTTATATATTGCATATATTCCTGAGCCCAACCTCTAAGAATTTAAACAAAAAGTCTTTGGATGAGAGTATGTGCATCGATTCACCTGACTTGTCTTGAGTTCCTGTACTGATTGAAAAAATATGCACTTTCAATTTGTATCAAGGAAAATTGTGAAACCTATCCGAACTTTATAGATAAAACCATTATTCAAACTTTCACATTCAAATAATTTGAATGTTCGAACTGTGCCTGATTATTTTATTAGCAATCAACACAATGTTTGCAATAAAATTCAGCAACAAAATATTCAGAACATTTTCTAATCAAATAGAATCGAAATTTATTCACATTTTATGGCTCCAGTAAACTAAGGGGGAAACAAATTTGATGTCGTTCTGAAAATTTCTTAACTATTTTGAAACGTAAATAAAATTTAATTTGAGTATATCGTTTATGTGTACAAATTCGTTTAAAAATTAGTTGATTTATTCAGTTTGCAACGAACACAGGAACAACTTGTTATTTGAATCGATATTCTGCAAATAAATTTTATTCAGCAACATTTTTTGTTTTTTTTTTTAAGTTTTAGATTATTCTTATTTGTATTCGATAAGCAAATTAAATGTTTTTTGTGCAAAAATACAAATTACATAATAACGACTTCACAGTAATATTTTTAAAAATGTAGAGTGTAGTTATCCAAAAGTTCATATTCTTTACCAAACAAAGAAAGAAAGAAACGAGACTCTGATTGTTTCATTTATATTAATATTAGGATGACCGTTTCGTGTTTTCGGCTGAAATCGACTCGAAATTAAGTAATTTCACACGTATTTTTAAGTTTGCGAAATTGGTATATTTGGCCTAATTTCACCGAAATCTAGTTGGAACTTTTGAGTACTTCATACTACTCAATATTACTAGATGCTTTAACGATTACTTTATTTAAATGCTTGTTCATTCAGATTTTCAAAAAATTAAACATTTTCTTCTGCTAAGTTATCAATTTTTAAGCTATTTGAGCCAAAGATATTTTATAATTAAAATATCTTTTTATTATATTATATCCTAATGTTTGGTCAAAAATTGTTGACTTCCTTAGGGGAATAAAAATTATTTCATAACAATTTTGTTACCATAATTTTACCTACAATTATAATATAATGGGGTATGTGATGCAAACCGATTCGTTTTCAAATGAAAACAAAGTACCAAAACGAACAGATCGATTTTAGCTGTGACAGAAATCGTATCGATTTCATTTTCCAGTTGTGTTTCATTTCCACCATATTCTTTGGCAAAATACAACTCAGAGCATTTGTTTACGTTTTAAAATACAAGTGTTTGCACAACAAGAATCAAATTAACAAGTGTAAGCTGAAAAATAATTTTATAACATGGCATTTATTGTCGCAGTGTCCGCAATTTTAAGTGATGCATCAAATAAAGAAGATGCTTCCAACCCACTAGATTTGCCGGGAAAAAAGTAAACCAAATGTGTTATCCCAAGGTTTCAGTAATACATAATTGTTTATAGTTTTGTAGAATGCTTTCGCTTAAATAAAGAAGCCTTTATTTGGATAATGGATAAACTTGGGACAAGTGTTACACCCTTGTCCATTCCATTAGCAATCCAGTGGCAGCAACGCCCAGATTTTTCGTTGAAGGCTGCTTTCAACGCTCTGTGGGGAATGATGTTGCCATAGCTATGCACCGCACCACATTTTCTAAAATATTTGGACGCATGGTTGTTCCCCTGAGCAGGTGTTGTGCCAATACTGGATAAAACTTTCCGCTGAGCCACAAGAAATGTTGAAGTCAAAAAAACATTTTTTTGATAAATACAGAATTCCAGGCGTTGTTGGCTGCATAGATGGTACCCACCCACAGTGCAATAATTAAACCAGGTGCTCAGGAACATTTGTTTTATAATAGAAAAGGATATTACAGCATAAATGGCATGATTGTGAGTTAATTTAGATGAGTTATATATGTGTAAATTTTGTATTAATTCAATTTTTTTTAGATTTGCAACTATAAAATGAATATTTTGGCTGTGGATGCAACGCGACCAGGTTCAAGTCATGATTCGTTTGTGTGGAATTTAAGCGTCCAAAAAGACTTTTATTGTTCCATATATGAAAATGGAGATTGTGGTTCATGGCTTCTGTCGGACTCTGGATATGGACTTGAGCCATTTGTTTTGACCCCAATCCAACTGCTGGTTCGCCTGAGCACAAGTTCAACAAAGCACACTCTTCAGGACGGAATATAATAGAGAGAACAATAGGTGTTCTTAAAAGCAGATTCAGGTGTTTGTCTCGCGCATTATGGTATAAGCCGTCTAAAGTCGTAAAAATAATTAACATTTGTTGTGCTCTTCACAACATGTTTGAGTTTTACAACATCAATCAAGAATTCATATTGGATAGTAAACTAACAGCAGATTCCGATACTGACGAACCTTCCTCAGAAAATAATACATACAACGAAGCTATAAGCGTGCTTTCCCCTGAAATATACAAAATAAGTCTGTGTTTTATCAGATGTTTGATATAAATACCTACATTTCAAATTTTCCTCACTTTAGTTTTAAATTGTTCGAAATTTGTTATTTTTCTTCTTCTAAAGAAATACGACTTTGCAAAATCGCCACACAAAGACTACTCGATTTCAAATCGTAAATGAAAACGGTAATTCGTTTTCTATCACACCTTTCTTATCCATATTTTCCATACAACAAAATGGAAAATGAAATCGATATCGGTTTCAGCTCAAACCGAAATGAAATCGATAAAAAGACGTTCATCACAACTTTAATCGTTTTTGCATCGATTTGAAATCGAAAACGTTTTGTATCACATACCTGAATATATTAAAATTCTGTATGGCATTGGCATTATTCATGTATTCTTTTGTGTTCTTCGCAGTATCAAGTTTTCGTTGAATTCTTAAGCTCTCAATCGTGAGTCTAGTTTCCCTTTGCTGTCTTTGTATATTATTCTAACATTACTGAATTTGGTTGTATGTCCAGTTTGCGTTATATGTTGTGTTCAAACTGTTCTTCTTGTTGTTTATTTTCTCCGTCATTCCTATTTTCCTTTATTCTCATCTCTAAGTTTCTCTTTGTCGTGCCGACATAAAGTTTTGTACTCCTCATTTTCTCCGTCTTCGCGGTTTTTTCAGAAACAGCGTTATTTTAATGTGGCTTGTCTATCGGTGCTTTGCAGGCAGAACATATGTTTTTGTTTTTATTTTGTTTTCTTTATGTGTCTGTTATCAGTAAGGCTAGGTATGTAATATACACTGTAAAAATTATTGAGGCTGTCATCAGGTTTATTATTGTTGTTATTGTGAGTTTTTTTGTTGTATTTTTAATGTTACGTTTTTCGATTTGTTGTCAGTTTGCTAGACAAATTATTCTTTTTTAATATACTCTTATAACATTTCGTTTTCTGTGCGACTTTAACAGCTTATTTTCATCAAAATCATGTATTAAATGAACTAAATTTGAAACGTTATTAAAAAACTATGTCAAATATGAGTACATTTATATATCTAATACACATCGCATCTACTCAGCGAAAGTTTTTGCTACTTTAATCAATTTGTGAAATGTTGGTCCTAATAGCAGCGTCGCTTTTGTGTTCTCCATTTGAAGAATTTTATGTAGAGTGATGAGAAACTATCTTGCAATATTAAGTACACAGAGAAAGAGGTAACATCCAACACGATTCCGAAATTCCCAATACATTGATACCAATTTAAGTGACAACGAGCACTAGTGTGAATAATTTTGGATTCCAATCGTCATCTCTATTCAAAATCGATTAATTTTGGGCCGATTACAGTTAAGAGTCGATTGGAAGCAATTACATTAATATGCAGATTATCACAAACTCTCCTGTTAACATTACTTCGGGCAATCTGATATTATTCCAACGGGGAAATTCAGCTCTTTGATTAGTTACGAATACAATGGAAGAGTTAAGCCTACACTTGGTCTTTTCGTTAACTGAGTAAACACGCAAAGGCAAGAATGGATATATGAATATATCAAAAACACAAACAATACAAATTCACTCATCCCATGAATGGGATTGAGAGGGAGGGAATGAGAGCTTCTCATATTCGCTGAATTTATACTCATTCTATTTATAGACTCACTGCAAGGATCTTACTACCTAACATTAATTGAGGCGAGCGTTAATTTGAGAAGCTTTAAACTTGAAGTGTTCGTCAACATATTTAGGTGACAGACGTTTAAAGAACGATGCGATGTGTTTGCGCCTGTGGTTGGATTGACGTTCACATGAACGGTAACCGCCACGGTTGCTCACAACACCAAACATAAGTAGTACTAAAAATGACCGTTATTCAAAAGATGAATTCAGTCCTTATATTGCAAAGTTCTTACTGGTCAACTTTTCCACACTATTGCTACCCACAGTCAAAAGCGTAGAGGACGTACTGATTCAACTCCAGATAAGTGAAGCTGCCAGAAAAAACCGAATACAACAAATTTGCACATTTTCCAGTGAAAGTTCGTAGTTTTAAATAAAAAAAATCATGAAAAATGTACATACCAAATACCTCATTAGTAACAAATAACCTTCAGCATTTTTTGAAAATTGGGCAAGAGAACCGTCTCGGCTGTTTGGTAATAACCTTAGCAGCGATCATAAAGCTGACGCCTGTCCCAGTCATTATAAAACCATTGGATGCCATGGAAATCATTATACTTACTGTGTACTGTCAACCAATTCGTATATCTGCAGGACGCAACCGCCATTATAATCGGCAATTGTCGACTGCAGGTTGACCAATTCTCACGAAGCGCAACAACAGCGACTTATATGCCATTATACCAAAAAAAGAACATTAAAGTACGTGCCTTGTTAGATATCGCTGTAGGTCTCTTACATAATACATTGGCCAAATGCTACCTTTTTGGTTGAGTTTACGAATCGTATGGGCGACTTTAAAATCAACACCTGACAATATTCGCCCACATCTTCGGGGATTTCTAAACATCCCTATACACAAATTAGCATTGGCTGTGAGCCCTAAACTATAGCTAAGAACCACATGGCAATCTTCTATTAAACTTTCTGACCTATTTTCCACGTGTATAAAATTAAATTTTATTAACAATTTAATAATATAATACTTTTACACCATATATATCTTTTACGGTGGTCCTCTATCATAGCACAGTATGTTAATGATGGCATTTTGTACTATGTAATATTTCAATTTGTTACAGAAAATTTATATGTTGCAAGGCAGCCGGCATATTTTCGCTCTTAATTACTTCGATGTATCCATCCCCAATCAATACGTTTTTTATTTGACTTGTGCAACTTATCCACCTCTTTTGTTATCCTGCCTTTTTGTCGTTATAACCTGTTTGTTGCCATATTAAACTCTAAACAAGTTACGCTTCAATGTCGCCAGATTAGCATCATCTCTGCCTGCTCGTCATTTTGCGCACCGCCATTGTTAATTTTTTCGTAATTGGATCCTCTTGCTGATTTAAGTATTCTTATAGCAAATTTAAGATTATACGTGAAGAATTTGGTGATGAATGAATCATTGTTGCTTTGGTACAAAGATGTTTGGACAATTATGTTACATAAAAAACAATTGAAATTCATTTGGAGGGCAAAGCCAATGATTGGAATCGGTCTTGGTGTTGTCGAAGTGAAGATATTTCATTCATAACCCGTTTTTAAGCAGACATATATTGGAAATCGCACCCAAAGCCCAAACAGAGGCCAGTTAACCGAATTTTCTACATTGATAGTTAACGGATACTAGGAGACGAAACTATGGATTTCAGTGCATGGAAAATTTGTGCGATAAGATTGATTTGTTTATTTTTCTTATTTGTAACAAGAGTAAAACAATTGTTCTGGCGGGAAATCAAAACGATCGAAAAGAGAAGTCATTGAGCGCTCAGGACACAAATGCCAATAGAGGAGCATAAATGGCAGAAATACCTATGTAACTGTTACATATCAAATTCCAGAGCGATCAATAAGAACACCGTCTTGTTCAACCGCATTAAATGCTCAAAGTGGAGTGGATATTATTCGTGCCTCAAAAAATGACAGCTTACACCAAAACGATCACAACTGTGAATAAGGAAATAATATAAATTCGACAGAAATGTGAGCATGATTCAAAATACAGAATAGTTCCCTCCCTCTGTCTTTGCTGTGTGACGCCATACAAATATTAAACATCAACCATGAATCAACAGCAGAGGCGCCGATTTCTACGGGAGTGAAAATGATCCGGAAGATGTTTCAGACTTATGGTGCTAATTACATTCGATTGATCACAGAATTCATAAAAGAAGTTAACAGATGAAGTGGGAAACTAGCTTGATTATAATTTCGATTGTCATTCTAAAATGGATCGATGATATTGTTTTGTCTCAAGGAAATAAGGAAACCTCTTAAAAACAGTGTTTTTTTAATTTGCTGCATAATCAACATTTTCAATGGTGAGGAAGCCTTTCAACTTCAAAGTTAAACCGCAGCCGGATGCTCGCATTCAGGAAAATTGCTGTATAGAAGGATGCTCCATTAAACCGAGGAGGTCCGTTATAGTGCTATAACTGCCAGGAACTCATTCATGCAATAATTTACTGCAAGCTGCCCACAATCTGTGTAGAATTAGATCGCCTGTTTACGACTTAGAAATTTAATGAACATGGCCTCTGTAAGTGTCACAAATCAGTACGACAAATTCATTTTCTAAAATACCTGGAGCAATACTGCATAGCTATCCCAACCGAGAGAACATTGACGTAATATCTACAGGTATAATAATAATAAATATATAATATATATATAATAAATACAGGTATATCAGGTATTCCAGTATTTTAATTTCTAGATATATTTTTATTTCTAGATATATTTTATTGAAAAATTTCGCGTCGAACTACGTTCAAGCGACATATGCTAGAATTCAAGACAATTGTATACTTTGTTAATATTACGGAATTAGGGACTGGCCAATTTGCTGGTAATCGAGAAGGAATACATTTTCGAATCTAATGTTCTTTTGCGTTTCTAATATAATTTCTGTTAACATAATTCAAGTGTAATATAACTCAAATAACAACATTTTTTAACTCTGACTTCATCTGATTGTATATTACTGTCTAAATAAAATAATGACTATTTCCAACTCTTACCTGTGTAATAGATGCGTCGTCATTTTCGGCAGTTCCTTTGAGCGTTGGAACACTTAAGCATCGCACCAAATGCGCCAAAATTGCTTTAACCCATCTAATCTTGCCGCAATTTAATAGTTCCATCAGCTGTTTAGGGTGATATTGCGGCAAAACAGGGCACGCTATTCGAGATGCTTGAAAAAGACCAAAATCGGTCATATAGTCTTCGTTTATATTTGCAGCATCGGAAGCATTTTGACTATTTGCGGTTGTCGAGCTAGATATTTTTTTCTTGCTGTCCTTCGACAATAGTTGTAGGTTAGCAGTGCTGACTTTGCTAATGAGAGGCATTGACACCGCGCTCTTTATCCGAAGTTTGGAAGATTCGTTTGCTATCGATCTTAAATCTTCATCTCTTAAGTTTCGATTATCAAGGGCATCATCGACACTATGTTGCTGACTATAGCGGGGTTTCCACTGAGAATACACGTGCATTTCCGAATCCATTGCCACTACCAGGATGCCGTCGCGAACCCATGAAATTTGCATGGGTAAAGGAGGAAGGCCGTCTGCTGTTTGCAAATCGATTTGTCTTAACTTCATCCAGCGTATTTCGTCGTTGAAATGTGGCTGTGCCAAGGAACTGGCTTTCCGCAAGATGGGTCTATTTGCTGATCTGGATTCCTTCATTGCCTTTATATTAGCTTGAGCTATGTCTGATGATACTGGTGTGTATAAGAGGATTTTACTACCGACGGCTACTGTCAAAATGTGTGAGCCATCTTCTTTAGAGACCCAATCCAACTGCACCAAGTGCTTTTGAGTAAGAGGGCATGTGTTGCCATTTTCCGCAATACTTTTCCGAAGAGATTGCAAAGTGCTAAAACTCGGGACAGCAAGTAGACCATTATGGGATTTTGCACTCACATCCGGCGTGGAATCCCCACTGCGTGGCGATCTAGTTTCGTCATGCGTTGTGAAGTTATGTAATACTTGGTTAAGTCTCTGTTTTTTCTGCAGGATACGGTTATCGTGCAAATAACTCAAATCAATACCATGGTCAATGTTTATGCGAGGCAAGTGAATATTTTTTAGGTGGATTGTGTCTTCAAGAACCCACTCACTGCCTCCGGAACTCTCGCATTCGAAAATACCCACGCACAGATTTATGTACCTCGAATCGGGGTCACCGCTCTTATTGGGACGCGTGAAACTCTTGCCGTATTTATAAGCACACGCAATTCTACCTGAATATGCTGCACTAATATTTAATGGTTGACCCGGTATTTCTATCGCCGAATCTTGTTTTTTGCTAAACATCTTCCATTCAGACCACAAATATTGATTTGTGTCAAAGGACAAGTGATTCGCATCACTCTTCGATACTACTGACTCGCAATTCCAAAATCTAGATATGGAATCGGAGCAGGCCGTAACAATAATATAGGGCGCATAGCATGCTGGATATATTGAAGATGAACTCAGATGACCAGCAGCGGGAGAAGCATGTATCACATCTACTCCATCTGGTAATGGTAACTCCTGCGTGCAAACCTTCTTTGTTGTAATCATTATGTGCGGAGCCTCTACGCTTCCATCCATTTTGCTACAAGTTCCAGCAGGATCTAAGTTAATTTCCGACATTTTGCGATGGGCATCAACGTCTTCGGTATCCTGTGTAATATTGCTATCGGGCACGTACATCGCGGTCTCCGGAAGAAGTGGTTTCTGCTCTTTCGACGATATTATAATACGCCACATATGAATGGTGCTACCCTTAACTGTTTTCTCAATTATTACAATATAAAATGGTTCTTCGAATTCCGCGTTTTGTTGCAAGTCTACCATTGCGTCCAGATCGCCTTGACTGTATTTAGAATTAGTTGCGTCTTCCTGTGACTTGAAGCAATCTCCACCTTTAATTAATTGTGCTTGAAATACATGCAAAAATTGTGTATTTTGCCAGTCGTGTTTAGCATCTGAAATTGGATCAAGTTGAATGATACAGCCTGGACGAGCTGTGGATTGCTGTGATACAACCTTCAGCTTATCATGCAATGTAGACTTAAGATCTTTTATTGTAGAAGATGCATTCGAATACAATGAAGAAGCAGATGCTGACTTTTGTAATTTGGTAATGTTCTCAGAAGATGAAATTTCTGCTAAAAGAGTTCGCGCATCTATAACTGCTTGGTAAACACGCAAATGTTCACCATCGCTGGCAACGAAACAAGCTGAGGGAGAATTGCTATAGCTGCCTAGTGTGGTGCTCGGCAGCAAAGTGGGAATCCATGCAACATTGCTGAATGCCGATATTTCCGGCGAATTTATGCGAGCCAGCTCACTCACGCCTCCAGAATGACAAAGGGGTCCGACGGAGTCCACTCTCCATAAGATTAATTCGGAGCAAAATCCAGACGTTGTGAACACATTGTCACCAGCGTTCGTTTCCAGATTGGAAGCGCCAACTGTGGACTTATTATCAAATTCGGGTAAGTTATGATGTGATGTAGATACAAGTAGCGGCAACACTGGATGACAGTTAATATCATTTACTCTAAATCTGTGCCCGGAAACTCGACACACATGTCCGATGCTAAGAACCTGTGTGAACTTAGTTTTATATGCAAATGACAACTGCCACAAGTTCAGTGTTCCATTCGAATGTTTTGTTACCATAGATACGGATGGCGATATAGAGGCCGAAATGCCTCCGATAACAGCGCTCTTTGATTTCTCATCAACGCTATTGTCCTCAATGTCGCCATCACTAGTGTTTATTTCTTTACCAGATTCGCTCTGCGTGGACTCACCGTGGTCGTCTTCGTTGATACATACGTCTTTGATTGACATGTCCTCTTCGCTCAGCATGTCTTGATCCTTGCTTTTTACATTATTGGCAATTTCCCGAAATACCAATGGGTGTGCTCCCGTATTGTACAAACTGACCATTGTGGACATAGACATGGAGTCTCCAAGAGGAAATGCATTAGGTATTCTAGTAGAGAACGAAACCTGTGCTTGACGGAATGATCCTGGATAATAATCATCTAACCATTCAATTACCCAAATTAGAAAACTTCCATCTACGGGATGAATGGCAAAAAGCAAGTCAGGACTTTGGTGCCAGTCCCGCAATAAACAGTCGATTTTTATATCCAAAGAGTCTGTTAATTGGTTTGCAATAGAGTTGTCATTATTCAACGAATTAAGGGAGGTTGTGTTGGACATCGAATTGACATTCTGGACTCCACTGGGGTGCGATTGGAAATTAGATGCTTTGCTTTCATCGCCAGTAACACTAGCGTCATCGACTGAAACGGATTTCGAAGCTGCGCGTGCATATTTCTTTTTGATCAAGGCCCCATTTGATATATTATCTGTAAGGTCGGACACATTAGCCCCACTCGTAGGAACATTTTCCTCATGGATTACTTTTTTTGTTAATTCCTGTAGTATGGCTTCAGCTTGAAGAGTAAAATCCATCTCTTTGTTATTTAGCCAATGAAGAATAAAATTATTCTGATTTGACGAATCCGATGTTGACTGCATTGAGGGTACCAATGGTATGTCCGTTTCGGCGTTGATAGAAGCAGCTAAATGAAAGTGCATGCCCTGAGATATACCGGTACCATGGAATCCGTACGAATGGAAATCGTGAACGCTGCAAGATGACGGTAAAGATGGTATTGGACCTGGGTAGTTACTTGCCATTACATCGCTTGCTGATGTCTGCGCATTAGCTCCGCTTTTCGCATGGCGACGGATGTGAAAACAAGTTTTCATGTGTTTAAGCCTTTGCATAAACCTATGCTTATGGCGGTGCGTTCTGAATTTGGGATTTTGTGTAGCTAGTGGATCAAACTGTGTCATATTTATCAACCCATCATCCGGCAGCACTGTCTCTATCCATATTCGACATATGTTATCGAGGCATGATGTAACGATCATATTTGAGACAGATCCCTTGGGCATATATTTACTCGTTTTCCGCCATATAATGTTAGTAACAGCACGTGGGTGCGCAATGTATATGTACGTAAAATTCAACTCTTTTGAGTCATCATCTGCTGCTACCTTAGATGCATTCTTTGATGGAAACAGAACTGGAAATATATACATATTTACAGAGCTGTTAGATTGCCATTTTATAGATTGTTTATTTAATTGTTATTCTGTATATATTTATATTTATATGGTTTAAAAATAAAACCTTTGTTTTGTCAGTTTATTATGCCTTCTTTTACTTTGGGGAAGGTAGATTTATATTATATATATTTTCTCAATTCCCTGCAACTAAAACAGGAAAATTCCTACAAAGCCTACTACGCTTTTATAAACAGTACCAAAAACGCTCAATTCTTATATGTATTTCATTGAAAATTTGTATTTTTAGTAATCCTCAATAACCACGCCACCTGGGGGTTACTCTGCATTACGATGCGAAAGCAAGTTCGATACGCAAGGTAAATGCGATAAGTGCATAATTTGGTACTCTGTATCGATTACGCAAACGCTTCGCAAAATAATTTGAAAAAGGGGCAACACTGGCATCTTAAAACAAAAAGCGAAAATCACAAAATGAAACGTCAAAACTTGTAAACAAAAACATTTTTAATAAATGTGCGTGTTGTGTTTTTTATTAAAAAATAAATTAATACAAAATAAATAGT
This sequence comes from Philornis downsi, assembly GCA_019455685.1. Taxonomy (NCBI): domain Eukaryota; kingdom Metazoa; phylum Arthropoda; class Insecta; order Diptera; family Muscidae; genus Philornis; species Philornis downsi. The sequence continues at coordinate 214,483 of JAHXMU010000382.1, read as the reverse complement.
GATGGATTCAGTGGCATTATGGCTGGAAGAAGAAAATGAACATGTTAAACGTGTTACAAGGAGAATTCTGAGAGATAGATCAGATGTACTCTCCTTAAATAACCACAGGTAAGAATAGGTATCATGTGCAAAACGTTTTCAAACATTTAATTTTTATAGTTTTGTACAAAATTTTCGCCTTAATAAAGATGCGTTCATGTATGTGTTAAACGCTATTCAACACGACCTCATCGTTCCAAAGAGATCTACAGCAATTCCAAACGCAATAAAAGTGGCCGCTTCTTTGAAATTTCTTGGACAAGATGGGTATCAACACCAAATGGGGCAAGGCCATCTCTTAGGACTATCGCAGCAATCTATGTCGCGTTGCTTACAGGAAGTTTGCATGGCAATTGAGCGAATACTCTGTCCCAAGCACATAAAATTTGAGGCAACTGCGGAAGAGGAAAACGAAGTTAAAAAAGGGTTCTTCCAGACATGTAACATTCCTGGGGTGATTGGGGCAGTGGACGGTACCCATATACAAATGATCCGACCGACCAGGAATGAACACTTATACTTTAATAGAAAATTAAAGCACAGTATGAACGCTATGGTGGTAAGTTATTATGTATGTACATATGTATTTGGCTTATTAAATCTCTCTGTAATATTACATTTTTAGATATGTGATCACAAAAAGATAATTAGATATATTGATTGTCGATACGGTAGTGCAAGCCATGACTCTCATGTTCGGGTCTTTTCTATAAATTGTTGGCGTATTGTTTGGCATTTCCACAATATAGCTGTCCTTTGGCCAAATCGCTATGTTGCTGCACAAAATCAACCAAAATTTCAAATTGCCGTTGTTGAGTTTGCAATTTTTTCGGCTTTTCCCTAAAAAATAATAATTTAGTTACAAATATAATAATTTATTTGTTTACTTACATGATTCGGCTTCTTTGCGTTTGGTATTTCGTTAGCGCAAAATATTTACGTTCAAACAAAGATTTTGACATACGCTTTCGTATTACAGAGTGCGGTGATGCCAGATTTGCGAAAACGGAAAAAATAAGATGCGAAAGGAGAATACGAAAACGCATTAGAGAGTACCAAGTGTTCGATTAGCTACTATTTTTCTTTCGCATCGCAATACAGAGTAACCCCCCTCCCCTGTAGTTAAGCTTGCAACTTAAAAAATTTGTGAGCAGAGGTTGCACTTTCCGGTATCTAATAATTGTCTACCTTGAATGGTGTAATGGTACATGAACAGATGGTACAATTGTAGGAAAAAAAAAACAATGAAAATGTTCATTACTTCAAAGCCTTATGCAGTCCTTGTGTTGGCACGCTTATTTCTAGTGGACCGATTTCAACCATCTACGGCCACCAACGCACCGAATCATTAACAGGCAAGTGGGCTTAGAACAACGCCCTCTTTTACATACACAATTTATCGATTTGCGCGTTTTGCAGCCCTAGTAGTGGCGCCCGCAGTTAGACCGATTCCGTAAAAAGTTCATGGTCTGAAATAGTGTATACTTTTTCAGTTGTGAATAAATGGTAAAATTTTAGAAAAAAAATACTGAAAATACTCTGTACTCCATAGTTCAACAGTCCTAAATCCATAGTAGAGATGTACTGATCCATCGCCAAATAAGTGGGCGTGCTGCCTTATTATATATTACATATCGACTTAAATCGCTTTTCCAGTGAAATTAGAGTAGTTTTAAGTATTTTTCAATAATCACGCCCACAATTAACGTGCCCAATTCAAAAATTATACGAACTAGAGCATTTATTTTCAGTATATACAAACCATCGCACATTGCTTTCAATTAACGCAGAAACGGAAAAACTGTAAAATAAATTTGAAAATTTTGTGTTTCTCTGTAGGTGGACTCAGTCCATGTATGGGTTCGAACTCTATAGAGCTTTCAACAGCTATGCGGAAGGACGGACAACCAGATTGACGGATTTGCATAGATCGACATAGATTTTTAAGACTATCAAGAATAATAAAATTACAGAATGTAATTTTATGTGGAAGTAGCAATTCTGCCGTGGTAGGGAAGTTGAGTACGTTTTAATATCCTTTTTGCTCTGGAACCATGGAAGCAATTTGTGTAAAATGTTAAACTGGTTGGGTCCCAGGGCCAATTGTTTTCCGATCCCAAAAATTTAACATCGCTTTAAAAATGAGAAGTAAATCATTGTAATACAAATGTTTTGCACTTTCAAAGAAAAGGCAAGCTTTAGAATTATCCCCAACCAACCATCGACCGTGAAAATGAAAAAAACTATGGAATCTTTCAGACACACTATCAGTGGTAGGAGGAAACTTTATCGTGGAAATCACCGGGTATGGATGATACATCCGGAGATAGCATTTGGAAGGATATTCCGGAATATCTTGAGGCTTTATAAGTATTGACATTGCATACATATTCCACTGACATGGAGAATAGCCAGAGTTAAAGTCGCCCTAAAAAGTGCGGAGAAATCTTCGATCTTCCAGGGCTGTTAGTCTCCTGCCGATGCTTGGAAAGGCACTGGAAAGTATCATGGTGCAAAGATTAAGTGAGAGAGTTCTTGAGAGCACGTGTCCTTTTCAATTCAGCTCCCAAAGGGGTCGAAGTGTTGAGGATGTCTGGATGCATGTTCAGAGATGTGTGAACGCCTCCACTGAGAACTTTGTTCTTGGAGTTTTCGTTGACTTTAAGGATGCATTCGATTACCTCAGATGATTAGGGTTATGGAAAGGCTTCAGGATGTGCACCATTCTGCCTTGGCGCAGTTGATGCAAGTAACACGGTGGAGCTCGACATTGTTCGTGGCTGCCCATAGGGCTCCATTTGTAGTCCATTTATATGGAATTTCACGATGGACCCATTATTGCGGCAGCTAAGCGATCAGTGCGAAATTTCTGCATACGCTGATGAACCGCTCACCACGCCTAATGATAGTCAGGCAATTGTCGGAACATGTCGGTGTGGATTTTGCTGTCGATAAGACCAACATGATTCTGTTATTATAAGGGACCTCCAGAGATTAGCGATTTTTAGGTCAGATGACGACTGGACAGTCAGTAACATGCTCTTTACCCCGGACGTGTCGGCTGCAGTAACGGAGTTTGCTTCAAGGCCGATTGCTCGTCGTAGAGCTACTACAATTTGTTCTGTGGCGTTTGGGTCTGCCGGCCTTTTTAAATAAGTCTGCCCTGAGGGATTAGAGTTGATTCCACAATCTTGTTCAGCTTGATGGCGGCAGCTGCTGCTCGTTGCAGGGGAACCAGCTGCTGGGCTATTAGGTTTTACCAGAGGCCTTTTTCTGGCGCTGGGAATGACAGATTCATACGTGCATCGCCGAGCAATGGGGACTCCGAATCTGCTATATGTAAAAATTTATGTCTGTCCTCTCTTTTGTTATAGGTCGACCAGTTCCGTGAAGTATGCTGTTTAAATCAAAATTTGGTAGTAACTCAGTTACGCAGCTCCAACCGGTAAATTTGGCCGATAGTTTGGGAACCAGGAGGATTCCCGCTCGATCGTTTGGTGTTGGACCACTAGTGGAAGCTTTACGAGAGTTGTTGGTTAAACCAAAATCGCTGTAGTCTTCATGCTCGAATGAGAAGGTGCATGCAACAGGGTGGTACAGACCCATAGATTAGCAGGGGTGGTGAGATTGGCCTCAACTCCTCCAACGGGGATTATGTCCCGTACTGACATAATCAATTTGTAGTAGTAGAAAACTATTACGATGCAGATGCAGACGAGTGGAAAACATTGAAACAATTACAATATATAGTCCAACCCACTCTAAATTTTGAAGATGATACTGAAACATACAGTCCAAGCTCGCTTAGCTATTCTAGGAGGACGCCGGCAATCGCATTGTAATAAGCCCAGTGTGATTAGAATACGGTGGGTAGGGGCTCCACGGCGAGACTTGCGTAAAACCGTTGTGGACTCTACCGAAGATGTTATGTTACATTCCTGGATCCATTTCAATCCGCAACTCATGATCACCAAATATAAAATAAATCCAAGCAGTGTTACCGATCATAGCCTACAAGAACATGATACCCACAGAAGTATTGACATAAATTTTTAAAGAATGACAAAACGCAAAGCAAAATTGAATAACAAAGGTCATCAGAATTTCAGTTTCAATTCATTTATTAATCAACTAGCTGACCCGGCAAACGTTGTTTTGCCTTCAAAATGTTAATGTGGTAAAAAAAATTAATTGCAAAAATCTCATCTCCAACGCCATCTATCACTCCAACTTTTAAATCTTCCGGAATACTCTACCAATAATTTAAGACCAAAATGAGCCAAATCGGTCCAACCGTTCTCGGGCTTTAGCGAGACTAACGCACAGCAATTGATTTATATATATATGTATATAGATCAACGCCCATATTAAACTATACATTAGACAATACAATTTATTTCAAGGATTTATATATTTTGATCTACATAACAACTCCTTTACGCGTATCGAAGGATTATCGGAGTTTGTTTCTGCAGAAGGTGCTTCTTCAAAGCCTGCTTATTTTTGAACATGCTTTATCTTATTATCCATTTTAGCCAGAGGGAAAGGAAATTCGAAAATTCCTTTTTTCTATCTAATATTTTTTTTTTTTTCAAAGTATCCAACGTTTGAGGTATTCGTACTCGTCAACAATTTACAGGATGTTTTTGTTTTATATGGTTATTACTCCAAAAATGTGCAGTTAGCCGCTGGCTTTTGTGCTGTTCGGTCGATCGGTTACGGACTTAATATTAGTTTGTTATACATCAGTCAAAGAAAAAAAAAATTATCGCCTTAAGGCTAAGACTTCAACCAGAAAACAGATGCATTCATCTGCTAATTCCAATATCACTTCAATTGGGCCAACATCATCTCGGTACAATAGATACAGTGATCTATCAAGTCTCGAGAATATGAATGATACACCAGAAACCAATATTGCGCTGGCTGAAATTCCTTCCAAACCTCCACCAGTTGTGGCTGACGTCGAGGTACCATTTAGAGAAATTTAACACCTTCTGGGACAAGATTGCGTATGTAAGCAGAAATCTATCTACACCAAAATATTTCGGGAAACTAAGAAAAAATATGAATTCTCTAAAGAACAACAACATCTAATTCTACTCCTTCAACCCAAAAGAAAATGAGCTTTTTACAGCATTTTTATACGGCCTTTCAAAAAATCAACATTGATGACATCAATACAGAGTTGAAAAACTATAATCTCTTCCTGTCAGCAATAAGTGAGGTCAAAACGAGGTATAGTCCGGACAATGACGCGGTTTATAAAGTTCAGTTTTCACGTAGAACATTTAACTCAAACTCATTGCATAATGTTAAAACAGTTTGCAACATAATAATAACCCGGAAAAAGCACAAGCCTAATAAAAATAACAATCCAACTCAATGTTGGAATTGCTTTACGTATGGCCACGGTGGACAATACTGTAATCGTTAGCCGGCATATATGACGTACGTTAATCAGCAATTTACTAACGACAAAAACGACAATCTACTAATCATAAAAAACAGTAAAAGACCTGCAGCTTTTGCACGCTTCAACTGTTAAAATGGTAGGGAGAGAACAGATCATTCAGCCAATGACATTAACTGCCCTTACCGTGACCTTTACCTACATATAGAAATAAGGTTATGAGTAACAACCCTTCAAATTGCGGGACCAATTCACCCCGAAAGCGCCATCACAATGCATTCGCTACGAATGCTCACCACGTAATAAATAGTTGGCACAATTTTGAGAACAATCAAAATATGGGAGGTTTTTACGCTAAAGTTATGAGCGGTACTGAGACTGATCTCTTTAATATTGATCAGCTATTCAATATTTTCACTTCTAATGGTATGACTACACACTCAAAAGTTCGACAATTGGAGAATCTTCTCTTATCTTAAAACGTACAATTAGCTGGCATAAACGAAATATTCTTTAAAGAGAACCATTGTCCGTTTTTGTAGAATTATATTCTGCATCGTAATGACAGAACAGACAATAGAGGAGGCGGTGTTGCTCTCTTAATCCACAAATCTGTTAAACATAAGCTATTGACGTCACAATAGAAAATATCTTTGTTGAAATTAGCATCAATCAACGAAACGTTGTTATAACCACTGCATACTCTCCCAAGTATATTCCCCAATTTACTAATGATTTGAAATCACTTATATCAGACAAGAAAGATTTTATAATTATTAGAGACTTTAATGCAACACATATTTCATGGAATCGTCCAAACAATAATATATGTGGAGTAGTAGTGGACGTTGTCCTAAGTAACATATCCCTAACCATGAGATTAAAAACAAACTACGAAATACTATCAGACCCTCCCGTGGAATGTGCTTCCTTCAAACAGTCAGAAACGAAAAACTTCTCGTATAAACACTGCAACTGGAGAATATTTCAAGATGTTGTGAACAGAGTATTGTTTTATCAGTAAATAGATACACTTCCCGACAGGAGATTGAATATTTTACTGTACTTCTTCTTACTGCCAGAAATATTGCTACTCAATAAACTGATTACAGACGAAGAAAAGGTGAAAGCACTAGCAAATTATCGCCGACTTTCTAGACAACAGGGAATTTGCGGTTTCGGTTGGGCAGAGTATCTCGCCGTTCAAAAGTATTCCGGCAGGACTATCTCAAGGATAAATTTCATCACTAATTTTGTACTCGATCTTAACTTTGGATTTCAAACCTCCTGAAAAAGTTTGCATTGCTTATTATGCAGACGATATGGCGGCGCTAATTTCATCAAGCAAGTTAACAAATACTTAAAAAAATGGAAAATTATGATCAACATTCACAAAACTCAAAGCATAGTTTTCCCTTTCAACAATTCTCCGAAAAGTATACCGACAAGACCAATATACTTTAAAGGCAACACCATGGAAACTCAAAATGATGTCAATTATCTTGGACAAAAAACTTTCCTTCCAGAAACATATTCAATTATCTTCCGAGAAGGCACTGCGTTCATTTAGGGCATTATAGCCATTTTTAAACAGATGATCTAAGCTTTAAAAATAAGAATCTTAATTGCAAGTGTATTATAAGGCCTGCAATGTCTTCCGCTTCACCTATATTGCACAACACGGCAAAGACCCACTTACGAAAAATGCAAATTTTTCAAAACAAATGCTTAAAAATTATTTTCTACAAATATTGGAGGTACCGCACCTTCTGTTCTTCATGAGGAAATAGGATACGAACTTTTTAACGATTATTTTAAAAGATTAAATAATAACTATTTTAATAAGATCCTCCATTCTCCTTTTTCGATTTACAAATAACGATTCGATTCGATTTACATGTAACGATTTACAAATAACTTAAGCAATACAATAATTTTCTCTTAATGTTTGGCTTTACTATTTACTTTTGTTTTGCAAATGAAGGTTTTTAACCTTTTTACCTTCCAAATCGATTGTAACTCCATTCAATTAATTCACTTCTATGTAATAAAAAGATTTAGTTGTTGCAATATCTTGGAGTAAAAAAAAAATACCCAAAAAAAAAAAAAAAAAATACTCCAAAATGTTTTCACATTTATTCGTGTCAAAAACATATCTTTTCGATTTTTTCCAGTTTAGTTTAGAACAATCAAATCCACTTCCGAACACACTAACATTAAAAACAAAACAACAAAAACAATTTTGCTATCGTTTTGCCTCAAGTTTCGACAACAAAAGCGATAACATATATTTTAGCAAAAAAAAAACTATTGGTTTCTCGATTAACACTTAAGAAAATAAATATAGAGAAGTTGGCATCATTGTGGCATATACAAATGAGATTATCTGGTATATTAGGAATATTTTTAAATTTGAATCACACCTGATTCTACGTCAGCACCAGTGATTTCGCAGCTTCAAAAAGACGTTATGAAAATATATATCTAGAAATCACAAATTATTGTCCTCGAATAACAGAAGTATCATTTTAAAAGTGACTGTACATACTTTTATATACTTACTTTGTTTATTTTCATACCAAATCTTCACAAGTCTGTCGTTGCGACCACATGTTGCAAATAAAGTGCCATCGGGACTAAACGCCATGTGATAAATGGGAATTGCAGTTTGACAGGACCAAATATTTTCCCAATTCGTAGAACTTTCTATTGATTCATTAGTAGGGGTTTTATTTTCTCGATCTCCTCCAATTACAAATTTAACAGCTGGAAATATAAAGTCGAAAGTACGATGATTAGTGCAATATCGAGTGTTATTCATTTTTGGAACTCAAATCGGCTTAGTAATAAATGATGAACGTTCAACAAAACCAAAAAATTAAAAAAAAAGAACTCTAAAAAATACGATTTGCAGAGTATTAAGACCTTGAGAGATACACAGAAAAGTATACGGCCAGAAATTTTGGACAAAACTTTTCAAAATGTATCAACCCCAGACGATAGTGTGAGGAGAGAAGTTACATACATCATTTCTATCCTTTTGCTATTTCGAAAGTGTTTATGTTTGGAAGCACCCATCTTCGGTCGAAGGACTAATGTTTGTGATTGCTGGAAGCAGTTATCATCGGTCAAAGTACTAATGATTATATATTGGAGTTAAAAACCAAAAAAATAAAATAAAACCCGTGGGGAATTAGAATTTTGTATAAAAACAATAACTTTTTTATTGGGCAAACAATATTACCTTAAAACAGGAGTAGTGTGTTGTGCGATCGGAATCCTAAAGACGATTGAAATATTGAGAGAAAAGTTAAGCTAAGATGAGAAAAGATAGCGTTTCAGAAAAATGTGGATTGCCAACTAATTTTTATTTTGAGCCGCAATAATCAGGTAAATGAGCATACTAGATTATGCATTGCCGGTCACCTTGCAATATCAAAGAATGTTGTAAAGAAATAATTACAAAAAATTTACAATATAAGTTTAAGAGTGATTAAAAACAAATCAAGTTGAGGTAATACGACGTATAAAAAGTACACACATAATTGAAATAAAAGTGCATATAGCCAGATTTTAGTCACATAAATTTCAAATTCAAAATTCTACGTAATAAAGATATCTTAACAGCATAAAATGTCACGATGACCCCCGCACAGCACTCATATCTAATTTGACCGACCAGGCTTCAGCCCCATTCAATGTTAATGTCGGACCGACAATATCCAAATTTGGACCCCACTGGCCCACAGTATCATTCGAACTTATTCAAGTGAGTCCCGACGACTCAATGGTATGTCGATGTCAAAACAGGACACAACCCTAATCGAGTAAAATAACCAATTTGGTAACCGGCCGTGTTGCAACGCTATTTCCCGTTTTAATGTGCGCTACTCGTACATGACCGCCGCTACCCGGACAAATTTTATTAAATCGGCCTAAGCCCCGCGAAGTAGGAGGTTCTTGCTCATGTCGAGCGACCACGAGGTCATTTAAAACAACATCTCTTTGGGGGTATTTCCACTAGTACCCCTTCTGTAGCTCGTGTAACTACTCACTTTTCTATCTAACACAATAAATGAGACAGAGCTTTTATTTTCCGAAAACGATTGACAAGTTCCAAAGGATGACTGTCAGTTATAGGATCGGGAAAAGCGAGATGTGATGCTCCAATTAATAAGTGACCTGGTGTCAAAAAAACAAACATATGGAATAAGGGACGAGAGTTGATACAACCCTCAATTCAAGCCAATAAGGTCGAAACCTCTTTAAATGCAAATTTAGTTTCCTGTGCTTTTTTCCATAGGTGTATTCTGGAGCTTTTCATCGCAGCTTCCCAGAGATCGCAACAAAGTCCTATTCAACACGTCGTCGTCTCGAAAATCCACATCTGCAATAAAGGCACGTACAGCTGCAGTGGGGACAGACCCTGTTATAATCTAGGCAGCCATTGTGTTTTGAGCCAGCAATGAACCTCAAAACTCAGTCCAAGCAGATTTTTACCATGGAACAATACACGCCACGCGAG
>JAHXMU010000382.1:157595-191901 GCA_019455685.1 Philornis downsi | reverse complement strand
GTCTATCATCTTCAAAACCAATTAATTATATACAATAAAATTGAATTGTCTATACAATAAGATATGAGTAATTTTTTGATCAGGTGCCGCAAATGCGTGAATGGGCATGGAGGTCATTTACGGTCTACCATCTTCAAAACCAATTAGTTGTATAAAATGCAATTGAATTTTTTATACAACAATATAGAAATACATTGATTTCTTATTGTAGTGCAATTGGTGCGCCACCCGTTATATAAAATATTTATAGTTGGAATAGTGTACGGGGAACATAATGGAAGACCGGCTGTGGCATAATGGTTTGCATAAGCGATTGCATATAACCGTGGGTTCAAGACCCAACATATCCACCAAATATTTCTTTGAGCTGCCGTCAATATGATGTTCTGTCGAACACTTCGAGTGGTCGATTTACTGACAGGTCTGATCCTATTCATTAGTCTAAAAATGAAAAGAAATAAAATGACTTAAGCTGTGTAGAGGTGGGCAAAAACGAAATTTGCTCCAGCCCTGTGAACGCTGATTTACACTGTTTTCTCCCGAATCGTACGGCTTTTGTATACCTTGCACTGTATCCCGATAGGATGCCTTCCTTGGACTTTGCATCCGAACCGATGCAGCTTTTCAAACAATTTTAGTAATTTTAAATTGGGAAGACGGCTGATATGGTCTCTTCTCAACGAATCTTTTTCCGTTCCATTGATGTACTATTTTCTATTATCCGATCGAAGAATTTTAATCTGTTTTGTACACTGGTTATCAGTCATCTTAAATGCTTTGAAAATAAAACATACTAGACTAATTTTACATTTAGAAAAGCAAAAAAAAAAGAAATTAGAAAATAATCGTCTGTAAACAGAAGCTCAACCCGACATCCAGACGATGACGAATACTTATTATTGCTTTTTCATCAACAACATATTAGGCATTATGCGTTCCTTCGCCATTTTTCAAGCGGGTTGCTTATAATTTTATATTTTGCACAATTTTTTCATGACTAAAAAATTTGCACTGGAATATTTGAAATTTTCATTACTTATTACTTTGAAATCATCCATCAAAATTACTATATTGGGGTGAAATTTTACAATTTCGTATACATTTTGGCGTAACTGCATTTTTTTAATTTCACCGAAATCGGAATGAAATTGACACTGCCACTGACCGTGGGAAATAGTGCGCTCTCTATTGCTACATACAATAGAGAAACAGAAAAACCAAACACATGCATGCATAACGTAACATGGGCACACGCTTACGTACTACCACGATAAATTCCTCTTGTTTAAAATTTAAGAGTCGTTTCGCTCCAATTTGGCAATTTTTTTTTGTACCTTAGAACATAAATAAATACAACATTAATTGCGCTCTAACAAAGCGACATAAAAAATTCTCATTTTAGAAGAAAAACGAAAATTAACAGGATTTACACCCTTGTTTGCTTTCAAGTTTGCTAATGAAACATTTATTATTTATCGTAGGATTTTGAGAATATACACAAAAAAAAAAAAAAAAAAAAAAAAAATAAAGAATATCGATTTGTATGATGCATGCACAAAACTTACCGCTGGGTTCGTCATCAATGTATTCATTGGATTTCTCTTTCCATAATTGAATAGTTGACCCGCCTGTTAATAGGCGAGTACCTTCCAAGTTCCATGACAGTGTAATCACATGGGAGTGGCTCATAAAAGATCCCGTTTGGACCCACCTGAAATGACATATGGTTACCCGTTATTATAATGTATCTAACAATGATTGAGAGTTAACTTAAGCTAGAAATGGACAAAACTTAACCCTTTGATAATTATTTATCATTTCATTTTTCATTCCATATCATTGCCATTGAATTATGTCAAAAAAAAAAAAAAAAAAAAAAAAAATACACATTTCTAAATCGCCTATTTCCACGAATTTTTCTAATAACTTAGATTTCCTTGATGATGTAAAATAATATTCATTTTTTAAATTTTCCTATTTGTGAACAGGATTACTGCGGATTGACCTTTCCCGATAGCAATTACGAATACTACACCAAGCAAATCTATGCAGCGTCTAGGTTGCCCTTGCAAGGATAGGTTATTATAACCGAAATGGCAGCCTCACGATATAATTCTTTTGGCGCGGTCATGGTCGATATTCTGTCAACATTCGATGGAATAACGTCAAATTGCAGACACCTAAATCCATTCTGGGTCTACCATAATACGATAATTTAATTGTTGAGAAGTGCTCGATATTATGTCGGCGGTATTGGCGGGGTATGCCGCTTTATTAGGAAAATATTGGTCTCCAAACTAGGATCACGTGTTAGAAAACTGAACAATTATTAAAACAGATCTAGGACATCTTGGACCTTATTTAGGGTTATCAGCCTCTGAGTTGGGTTACCATCAACTGAGATAGCAAAAATATAATTTGAGATTCTTTCATTTGTATCGTTTATATCCACACGAAATGGACGGTCTCAAAACTAGCCGACCTGACGTATAGATGGTGCCAGTAAGTAAAACTATTTTGGTGAAAAGTGGTAACATCATAAAACATATGTTTTAAGTTTCAAGGCGCCACGTTGTTTAGTATTTTTATTTGAGTCATTAAAAATTAATGATATCAGTGAATTTTCAAACATGGAAAAAATTGGTCACCGGTAAGTAATTCAATATTTTCACTTGAAAGGTCTCAGTCCAACCAATATTGGGGTATGTGATGCAAATCGATTCGTTTTCAAATGAAAACGAAGTGCCAAAACGAACAGATCGATTTTAGCTGTGACAGAAATCGTATCGATTTCATTTTCCAGTTGTGTTTCATTTCCACCATATTCTTTTGCAAAATACAACTCAGAGCATTTGTTTACGTTTTAAAATACAAGTGTTTGCACAACAAGAATCAAATTAACAAGTGTAAGCTGAAAAATAATTTTATAACATGGCATTTATTGTCGTAGTGTCCGCAATTTTAAGTGATGCATCAAATAAAGAAGAAAATATTAAAATATTAAATCCAACCCACTAGATTTGCCGGGAAAAAAGTAAACCAAATGTGTTATCCCAAGGTTTCAGTAATACATAATTGTTTACAGTTCTGTAGAATGCTTTTGCTTAAATAAAGAAGCCTTTATTTGCATAATGGATAAACTTGGGACAAGTGTTACAACATCGTCCATTCCATTAGCAATCCAGTTGGCAGCAACGCCCAGATTTTTCGCTGAAGGCTACTTTCAACGCTCTGTGGGGAATGATGTTGCCATAGCTATGCACCGCACCACATTTTCTAAAATATTTGGACGCATGGTTGTTCCCCTGGAGCAAGTGTTGTGCCAATACTGGATAAAACTTTCCGCTGAGCCACAAGAAATGTTGAAGTCAAAAAAACATTTTTTTGATAAATACAGAATTCCAGGCGTTGTTGGCTGCATAGATGGTACCCACCCACAGTGCAATAATTAAACCAGGTGCTCAGGAACATTTGTTTTATAATAGAAAAGGATATTACAGCATAAATGGCATGATTGTGAGTTAATTTAGATGAGTTATATATGTGTAAATTTTGTATTAATTCAATTTTTTTTTAGATTTGCGACTATAAAATGAATATTTTGGCCGTGGATGCAACGCGACCAGGTTCAAGTCATGATTCGTTTGTGTGGAATTTAAGCATCCAAAAAGACTTTTATTGTTCCATGTATGAAAATGGAGATTGTGGTTCATGGCTTCTGGCAGACTCTGAATATGGACTTGAGCCATTTGTTTTGACCCCTGAATATACAAAAAAAGTCTGTGTTTTATCAGATGTTTGATATAAATACCTACATTTCAAATTTTCACTTTAGTTTTAAATTGTTCGCAATTTATTATTTTTCTTCCGAATAAAGAAATGCGACTTTGCAAAATCGCCACACAAAGACTACTCGATTTAAAACCGTAAATGAAAACGATAATTCGTTTTCTATCACACCTTTCTTATCCATATTTTCCATAGAACGAAATGGAAAATGAAATCGATTTCGATTTCAGCTCAAACCGAAATGAAATCGATAAAAGGATGTGCATCACAACTTTCATCGTTTTTGCATCGATTTTAAATCGAAAACGTTTTGTATCACATACCTGATTAATGTCAATCTAGGTTCTACTCGGGAGGAGTCTGCTCCTTCGTTTACGACAGTAAAATATTGGGTAGCAGACTTTAAACGAGGCCGTACGAGCTGCCAAGACGAACACCGCAGTAGTTAAGATAATCCACAAAATGGCATTGGATGATTTTCAGCTGAAGGTGCGGAGCTAGCTCAAAAAATAAGCATTTGAAAAAGTCCTATATATCCTATATTGACCGAAGATTTGAAGACGAGAATGCTGTGTGCAAGATGGGTGCTGCACTTGCTTTCAATAGAGCAGAAACAGCGTCGAGAAGACGTTTCAACAGAGGTTGGCGATATTTCAACGAATTTTTGTGCCGATTAATAACCATGAATGAGACATGTGTCCACCAGTTCACACCTGAGACAAAGAAACAGTAAAAGCAGTGGACTGGAATGGGAGAATCGGAGAACGTGAAGACGGTTCCATCCACAGGCAAGGTCATGGAATCTGTTGTTTGGGATGCGCATGGGATAATTTTTATTGATTATCTTCAGAAAGGAAAAACCATAAATGGCGAATATTATGCTAATTTATTGCAGCGTATGTGCTCCAGTTCACACATCCACTATTGTGATGGCCGAAATTAATGAATTAAAGTTCGAATTCATCATGCGCCTTATTGGCCAGATTTAGCTCCCTCGGACTATTTTCTATTTCCAAACTTGAACAAATGGACCGGTGGTAAAAGATTTTCCAACAATGAAGAGGCGGAGTCACCGCTTGATGGCGATTTTTACACTTACTCTAACAGAATATAGAAACTATTGAATATCGCTGGAAAAAGTGTATCGAGCTGAAAGGAGATTATGTTGAAAAATAAAGAACATTTTTCCCAACTTTTTTGTGGCTTATTTGCTAGGTCGGCTAGTAAAGCTCGACGCAAGTTGCGTGTGTGCAGGTAATTTTGAAATACCCAATTTGAGCAATTTGAGTGGCAATATCCCTCCCATCTTCGCTTTACGATACGAAAGCTTACTTATCATTGAAATAATTGGACAGTTTGTACTTATAATCATATCGTCGAGTTTGTCTGAGGCCTAAGTATAGAATCGCAACAATAACACGGCCCACTCTGATTAATGCCAGGCGTGATGTATGTGGTTACCGTATTCAGCACCGTCATAATTCTACGAGCTACGTTAAGCAGTGTTACTGAGCAAGTGGTAAGTGCTCCTTTCGGAAGACTGAAAGAAGCTTTTAACATTTTTATCACTGTGTGACGTTAGGGTGATTGTGCGAGTTTGGTGATAGAGTGATCTTCGAGTTTGTTTTCATTAGCATTTTTTTTATGAGCGTTAAGATACCATCTGGACCAAAAACTTTCGGCGTTTTAGATTATCATCGCTCCTACCAGCTCTATAGCAGCAAGGACTCTATTTAGATGCATATCGGAGCTTAGCGAACCGATAGCACGGTTGTCTAGTTGTTCCAGTCATTTGTCACGACGATATTGTGTTTGATCTAATATTTGAGATTAAACCGGCAGGATTGAAGAGCTTTGCCGTCTTTGGTAGTTAGCTAGTAATGCATGCCAGCTTCACTGTGAAGGTTGAAATCGCAAGTTGTTAACGGATGTAATGATCATAATCACTAGTTAAGGTTCAGAGAAGGCGGTGTCTTGGGCCCATGCGCCAAGTTGTGTTCTATGACGAATGCACATCCTCCTCATGGTTCTAGACCCATGTCCTCCGTCTCTTATATAGGAGCGACAATACATAAAACAAGATGGGTTTTGATATGAAGGCACGAGGAGCACCGCACCTCTGAAGAAACCAATCCATTATTTTCTGTTACAACTACCGCCATCTTCCGAGGCATCAGAAACGGCAACAAGAAACATTTCGTAACGAGAATACCAATGTCTAAGGCGCTGTATGTAGCGATTGCAGATAGTATAAATCGGTGTTTACAAAATTGTTATTTTTAAGAAATTTTTAACTACATAATTATCAATTTGTCATCATTTTTACACTCCGTATGTGACAACTCTAGGACGCATAAAGTATCATGGTTAAAGTTTCTTAAGATTCCGTTTTTAGAAAATCTGTAACACCTGAAAAATATTCCCAACATTTTACGACTGCCACTCACCGTAGGTGATTGCGAAGTCGATCATTTACATAAAACGTTACGTCGTTTTCTGAAAACTCAAAAAATTCGCTGCATTTTCAGATGCCACATCACAAAAGTGTATCGGTAAATTAAGATCAATCCGAATCAGGCTAAGAATCCTATATAGAGACTGACCGACCAATCACGGATTGCGAATTACTTACCGTAACTTTTGTGGTCATATATGATCCCTACTTTAGGTCTTTGTTGGAAATATCTATTAATTCTATCAATCACTGATGTCGAAGTAGGCAACGTTAAATTGCGTTTAGCTACATCGGTGCAAAAGGCTCATTTTGCTGGAGTAGCAGTGCCTGTTGAAAGGAAGCCACTGGATTTAAAAATTTGGTGAATCCAATTATGAAAGATACATGCCATGAGGATAAACGGAGCTTGCTAAAGTTAAAGTATACGGAGCTGTGCCCATTTATATGTATATTACCATACAGCTACAGATTTGTCCGATTATACGTCTTTTAATTATTGGAATATTGAGAATTGCGCGTCAAAATATCAGAGCAATATTATAGAATTGCAAGCCATGTACTCATGACAGAAAATGAGCATGTAGCGATTTATCCACAAATGCTGTCCTAGAAGACGTATTTCATAGATTTATCGTACACCGTGGTTGTCCTTTCGTTATTATCCGATAATGGCATCTATTTCATAAAAGAATCAAGCAAAATAGTACGGAATGTTGCAAAAAATCTGATTGCAGATCGGTTGCTATGCTCCGTATAGGAGATATGGAATTTTCATTTGAGTTTTCGATATTGGCCTAAATTGAGAAGTGCAGATGCCACGAACCAGCAGAAATTAACAGTTCTAATTTGATCATCGAACGTGTGGTGTCATCACGTGTCGGCAATATTGCGATCATCCTAGCCTGTCGGTAATACAGTTGTCGCGCCACCGCCTATCAGCAATATCGTGTTCTATGCATAATTACCATTCACGCAATTGTAACAACCAAGACACAGCAACCAACCCAGACGACCAAAGATTGGCTTCCACAGACAGTTCTTTGTCTTCTCTGGCAATGCGGTGCATCCCATTGTCATTGCCTGCGAAACTGATGTTCCCATCGTCAGATGCTTCGACGTCCGATTTTTGATACGTGCATGAAAAGGAGTCGAATTAGCAAGGATGTGGTTCGGCATCCATACCATGACCCTCATCTTCTCTGCGGATCCTTCGAGCCGGATATCGGTGATGGCATATCTGGCTGATTTGCATAATCATCCAGCTGGATCCTGATGTATATCAGCAGATTATTTGTAACCAATGCCACCCCATTCCGGGCGTACCTTTGCAATTATGCAATGTGTGGGTGGGCGGTTTCTGGTTACTTTGTTCGCATAAGTATTTATAGATTTCGCTGTGGTCCCTTGTTCAAAAAGCACTGAAGTGCCATTAGGTCGCCTTGGTCCACTCGAATTCAATAAACTGCTGGACTTGTCTTTGGCCTTTCTGGATTGAGGTGTTACGGATCTAAATTTATTTATCTGTAGTTTCAGTTTTAATAGTTTTGTACCATTAGGTCCCTTGTATTGTTAACAACAGTACCATGAGATCGCCTCGGCCTTAAAGGATTATTTTTAATTAATTGTGCTGCGGATCGCTTGTGTCTAAAAATTCACAAAGTTGTTGTTCTGCATAAATATTACAGTACCATGAAGTCATTCGGCACTAGCTAATGAATTCTTGTGTCTTACCGCATAAATTCAACCGAATTAAACAATATTCAAAAATATATTTATAAAAAGGTTGCGAATGAACCTTTTTATAATTATATTTTTGGATAATAAATTTTTTTTAATAATTGTAAATGTAAATGATGATTTATATGATTTACTTATTGCTCTGATGTTGCAAAGTAGCCCGCACAGTACAATTTAACATGTTCGCTCTCCCCTACTATACTATGGTTTTATTTCAACAATATTTGAATAAATTACAAACCATTTGTTATTTATAAGTTGAAACCACAATATACGTAACATTTATAACTTTAAAATGAGATGAAAGAAAATATCACAAAATAAAGATTATATATAAAGGGTGATTTTTTTAATCGTAGTTTTTTTAAATCGAATAAAAAAAAACTCAAATTTCCATCATATATTGAAAATTTTTTATTGGAATCGATAAATTGGTCTTTGCCATTTAATTTTTAAAAATAATTTCATGCAAATGTTGTCCGCGACTCGATCTCACATTCGGAAGGTCAAATTTGTCGTCACTTTGTCGAGCATTTCGGCCTATATTCCACGAATAACGCGTGTTATGTTATCCTGAAAGGTTTCAATAGTGTCCGGCTTGTCCACATAGACAAAGGAATTGACATAACCCCACAAGAAATACAGGATGTCCATCGGGAAGGTATACTATTTTGTTTTGCCGTCATTTTGGTAAACATTAGTCTTGACAGTTCATACTTTTCTGCCATGAAGTAGAGAAGAGGCAAACTTATTTTGAAAAAATATTCGATAAACCAACCAACCAATCATCTATTACTGTGACGATCAGAAAGTTACGTGAAATTTTTGGAAGAAACAACATGCGAACAAGACGCACTATTTAATCGTATAGTGAATGATTTCGAAGAAAGAATGTCTGTAGCTGATAGGTCCAAGTATGGACCACAACGTACTGCAAGATGAGCTAAAAACATTACTGCTGCTCAAGAAAGTGTTCAAAACAATCCATCAACCTGAACTCGACGCCGTGCTCAGGAGCTTGGTCTTCAAAGAACAACTTTTACCACAATTTTGCACAAGGATTTGCGGGGATATCTGAAATGCAAGGTTTATGCACACAACCCAGAAACGCTTGCGCAACTTAAACAAAATATTCGTGATGAAATTAATGAAGTACCGCGTGAAATGTGTGAGAATGTAATGAAAAATGTGCTCAAAAGGGCTCGCATTTGTGAGGCTAACAGAGACGAACATTTATCTGATATTGTATTCCATACATACATATAATTGCCGACATTAAATAAAACGTTTATCAATATAAGAAATATTCTCCTTCATTTAATCAAAAATTATAAACAAAGTAGTATAACTCCCGACGGACACCTTGTAATATAGAGGCGTTAAATCGCAAGATCTTGGGGGCCAAATCGAGAAATAATTCATCCCTCAACATATCCATTGTTTCACGAGCAGTGTGGCATCTTGCATCGTCCTGATGAAACCACATGTCAGTCAAGTTCAACTCAGCCAAATGGGACAAAAAAAATTGCGTATCATGTGTCGATATCGTTCGTCTTTGCAGAAAAATTGACCGATGATGCCACCAACTCATAAACCACACCAGACTGTCGTTTTCTTGGAATGCATCGGTATTTCATGTATGGCATGTGGCTGTTCATCACTCCAGATGCGACAGTTTTGCTTGTGTACGTATCTGTTCAGCAAGAAATGAGCCACATCGCTGAACACAATTTTTCGATAAAACAGCGGATTTTCATTGCGGATTTTTGTAAGGCCCATTAACCAAAAATTAGACGTTTTGGTAGGTCATTCGGCTTCAATTCTTGCGTGAGTTAAATTTAAAAGGCTTTCAAACCCAAATCGACGTGTAAAATTTTCCTTGTGGTTGAGTAACACATGCCCAATCGCTGAGAACGACGACGAATTGACATTTCACGATCGTCATTAACGCTGGTCGCTACGGCTGGTTTTATGTCGATGGTCGATGGTTTTATGTCCAACAAAGTAAATTTGGTGCGAAATTTGGAGATAACAGCACGAATTGTTGATTCAGCAGGTCGATTTTGACGACCATAAAATGGTCGTATCAAACGATGCACATTTGTCACAGAGCACGAAGTTTGATAATAAATTTCAACGATATGCAATCGTTGGTCGTTGGTTAGTCTTTCCATGATGAAATGGCAGAGTGTACTGTACACTTTTCACTTTGGCAGATGACGTTTGGACGCCATTACCAACCAGTGCTGCCAACCTGAAAAACTTAAATCTTAAAAAAATCACCCTATATGTATGTCTCATTATTGATGCTAATCGGCAACTATTAATCTGTTGTATACAATTTTTGAGTGCAGCACTAAAACGACAGATATACTGTAATTACAGCGGATCATTTATATATTTTGTAAAAGACGTTCATTTAGCTCATTTTTAAATGATGAAATGGCTTCTGAATTTTTTATAACCTGTTCATTTGAATCCAATCCGCTGTTTGGTGGTTGCTAGACGATATATGGCAACACTTTTATTAGTATTGTTTCTTGTATAAATATTATGTTGATTTCTCTGAAAAGTAATTGTGTGATACCCGACACCATGTAAGACTTTCAAAACATAAAGAAGCTGCATTTTACACAAACCATACCCTGGCAAAATAAAATTGGAATTTCTGATAAATTCATATATAATCGGTAAATAAATGAGATGAAATTGTATGAGGGATTTACACATCAAAAGTTTGGTTTTGTCACCATACTTATTTTCACCACAGGTGCTAATATGGGCATTAGTTTCTCAATATGAAGTTCCCAGCTCAAATTATTTTCAATATGAATTTGCAATATATTTTACACTAGGAACTACTGAAACCTCGATTCCGTTTATGTAAATCGTGCAATTATTATTCCCTCGCGGCAATGGTATGAATGTTATATATTTTGTTGTTACAATTCGTTGGATTGTAATGAATAAAATTATAATCAAAACCCACCTTCCTCATCTTGGCCAAATTGCCTTTTCTAAATAAAATTGTAGCACCCGTATAGCCCATCTAATATGACAGGATTGATATCGGCCATTAGGTTATGTTGCTTGAAGTAGTGAAATTCCATTCGTGAGGTTGCCTTTTGCCACCCTCTGCCTTAAGGCATATTACGAGGAAGAGTACCGTAACTTTTTATAGAGAAAGACCGCTTAGTTCTAAGAGTATTTATTCACTTTCTTCAAATCCGTCCTTAGACGAAAATGACGCAATGAAGCTGAAAGATTGCTTGGCAAGCGCCCCAATCTTTCTCATACCTAGCAGTTTCTCTTAATTTTTTTCTATTCTAGTCGATTCGCGAGTCTCGATTCAGTTTGTTCGCTTAACCTCGCTCCATGACGGAAATCGGTAATTCATACTGAGTATTGGATCTCCCGATCAATCAGTGCAAATGGTTCTGTCCAAAAGTTAAAGTAGCAAGTAAAGCAGCAATAGAAAGAATTGTTTCAAGTAAATCATTTACCACAACGGGGATTAATTTTACAGGTTCGTTTAACATAACATTTTTAACGGGCGGACTTACCGAATTATCTACGGATGCCTTCGCATCCTCTTACTTCATCAATTTTGAGCTCGTCGCGGATATCCGGCTGCATTTTGTTGAGACCTCTAGGGAAATCGAAAGAGATTTCAAACTTGATGAGGCCATCCACATGTAGGCCTGATTATACCAGGCTTTGGCATGGAAATTTATTCCCTATATGGGAGAAATCGGGAAGCTATTGTGAGTAATTTTAAGCTTAACGTTTGAAGACATGTTCAAAGTGCTATCTTTGAGGAAATTTCTATGCTTCTGACGAGAATAGAAACGACCAGACCACTACGCCATGTATCTAATAACACTGCGGATATTGTTGCTATCATCATCGGTCATATTTAGACATATTTGATGCTGCAGACCAATGGCTGCACGTAATCAATCGGTACCGTGAACGGAAATACCTGCATAGTTTACAAATGTAATATAAGCAGATGTTTCTCCCTGAGGAAAATGTCATGAACAACAGTCAAATACTGCATTGAAGCTAATTTACGAATTTGAATTTGTGTCTGCTGCTGAGGCAGTAGATGCAAATATCTGAAAACATGACAAGCCCTACTCAAATTCTTGTATACGGAATGCTCGAACTCTAACATACCCCTAATCCTGAATTGAATTAACGAATCCTTTCAATAAATTTGAATATTGCATGTAATTTAATGCAAACGGCCACTTGTGACCCGTGCAGTTAGGGAACGATACAAGGAGAAGAGAAGAGAGACGCACCAACTTTTTAGGCGGAAGAAGTGGTTGTGGAAAGAGCGTGAGAGTGAGGAAATGGAAAGGTATAGGGATAGAGGTGAAGCCCGAAAAAAGATAAGAAGTAAAGGGTATGGAACATGCTCCCCTCCTGGAAGGATAGCGAGGGAAATCTGGTCACAGATACGCAGAATGTGCTGCAACTATGGAGAGATGACTGCCCGGATGACAGCACGAGTGAAGAAATCACCCCAATTATCAACGATGGCATGAATTGCTCAGCTCCGAGCCAAACAGAGATCAGAACAGCAGTATTCCGGCTTAAGAACAAAGCTGCGGGCGCTGACGGCCTGCCAGCAGAGCTGTTTGAAACTGGTGGAGGTGAGCTGATGAACTGCCAGCATCTGCTCCTAAATATGATTTGGTTCGAGGAAAACATGCCCGATGATTGGAATTTGAGTGTACTGTGTCCTGTGTTTAAAAAAGGTGATCCAAGTGTTTGTAAAGACTATCGCGGTATCAGTCTTTTACCCATTGCCTATAAGGTCCTATCGAGTGTGATATGTGAAAGACGAAAGACGTTTCTAACCGACCTGATTGGACCTTATAAGTGTGGCTTTAGACCTGGTAAATCAACAATTGACCAGATATCCACACTACGACAAATTCTGGAGAAGACTCAAGAAAAACAGATCGACACGTACCATCTTTTCGTCGATTATAAAACTGCCTTCGATAGCGCGATACGGCAAAAACTGTGTGAGGCCATGTCCAAGTTTGGAATTCCTACGAAGCTTATACGTCTTTATAGGATGACGCTGACTGACACGAAATCTTCAGTAAAGGCAGGCAAATATCTAGGCGAGCTTTTTTACATCAAACGAGGATTTAGGCAGGGCGGCAGTCTATCGCGCTACCTCTTCAACATACTGTTGGAGATGATTATGAGGAAAGTTGCAGTTAACACTACTGGTACCATCTTTAATAAAAGTCATATATTACTCGCATATGTAGATGACATAGACATTATTGGGCGAAAACTGCAGCTTTCTTAAGCATCGAGAAGGAAGCAGCGAAAATGGGTCTGGTTATAAACGAGGACAAAACAAAGTTATTGGTTTCAACGAACAAAGAGTCTACTCGTTTGGGACGTTGTGTGAACGTTAACAGCTATAATTTTGAAGTGGTGGAAGAATTCATCTACCTCGATTCCGCTGGAAACAAAACGAATGACGTCAGCATGAAGATAAAGAGGAGAGTATTGCTTGCTAACAGATGTTACTATGGGCTGAGCACGCCATTCAATAATAAAGCCCTTTCTCGACAAACAAAAATCCGACTGTACCAGACGTTGGTTCTACCCGTTTTGTTATATGGGCAGAATCCTGGGTTATGACGCGAGCGGATGAATCAGTACTGGCAGTTTCCGAGAGGAAAATATATGGACCCATCATCGTTGACGGAGGGTATCGGCGTCGCATGAACAATGAGTTGTATGAGCTATATGCCGACAACGTCGTAGTCAAACGCATTAATATACAGCGATTGCGTTGGCTGGGTCATGTTGTGCGGATGGAACCAAATGCTGAGGCATGGAAAGTTTTCGACAAGAAACTCGATGGACGGCGCAGAAGAGAGCGACCACAACTCCGTTGGAAGGATATCTATTTTAGTCGACACCTAAGAAGAATTTATCGTGTAAATGGAATGTTGTTCAACACTTCCATGAATAGAGCAGTAATAGAAATGGAAAATGCTGCTTTCAAGAAGAAAAAAATAAATATTTTTTGATTACAAAATAGTCTGCCACGCTTTCTATTTTTTGGTTATTAAATCATAACTTGTTTTGTATTTATTTGTGCCTTTGTTCAAATAGTTAAACTAATGACATAAATATGTTATATGTATGACAGAAACTAAGGTCAAACTTTATACAACTATGCACTAAACTTGTCCTGACTTGTCAGATTAAACAAGATCTAGTTTATGATATGTCAGACACAATTAGATATGTTTTTTTTTCTCAGGTATAACTCAGTATCTTGCAGTGTTGCCTGTTAGGTTGGAATTTAAGAAAGCGGAGAGCTCTAAAGTGTGTTACTAAAATAAATAAATTCCCTGTAAATCACTTTATTGATATACTGACCGAATTTCTGATAATGTATGCAAAAGATACACGCGCCTGCTTGAAATGTCCTCCAAGATACACGTAGTTTGTGCCTATATTTATGAATTTGTGCGTATTTTAAGAGCTATCATATTTGTGGTCTCTGCCTCTCTACACTTCAATCAACTGAGCTCCATTTTGGCCTTTTAGTCATACTCATAGCCATCAACAATGCGATCGGGTTATGTTGTATAATTAAATGGAAATCACCTTAATTTGATAACTCAGGTTTCGTAGTTAGTACTTTAGTCATAAAACTAGCATCTTATATTTAACCGATTGTAGTAGGAAATTCTTCTACCCGTCGACACGATGCCCTGGTTTGGATTCTGGTGGTGTGATGTGTAAAGTCAAAAATTAATGGAAAATTTTTAAAAAATCCGATCTCTTGTATTGTCCACACGTCGAACGAAGGTCAATCACTAGAGGGACAGCGCCTGTATCAGAATTGCGGACAAATAAAAAATTACAATGATTTGGTATTCCTTTATTACCCGTCAATTGGTTACGTTGAAGTTGGAAACCTGCATAATTAGTTTGGCATAAGAAATGAAAAAGAATAAGATTGGGATTTGAATTTATTCTGGAAAAAGAAGGAGTTGATGAAGTTTGCTCGCAAAAAAAGCACATTTTTAGCCATGAATTTCACCATTGGCCAGGTTTATTGTGTCACTCAATTATCATTTTATATTTTACATAATGTGACCGGCCGTGACACTCGCGAATATCGTTCTCATGATCGGCTGTTCAATCCCCGATGAAGCCTTTAAGTCTTTTTTTTGTCCCTTTACTGAATTAACTAAATAATACTTGGGAAATTTATGAAGGAAAGGCTCAGCACAGAATAAAGAACCAATTCAATTTTACTTTGAAAGTCAGCATTCTATTATTCAGATCATATCGAAATTTCTTTCATGTTCGAAATGCTCCCAGCGCTCCAACAATTTACCGATTGGTTCAACGTTTTGGGCAACAAGGGGCTGTCTGTGATCTTCCGCGTGCTGGAAGAGTTCGTGCAGTTCGAAACAAAAGCGAATAAAGAGGAAAACCGCGAAACTTTCACCAGGCGACGTTCTCAGCAGTTAGAGATGTCTAGGCGGTCTTTGCAAAGAACTTTACATATGATACATCTTTTCCCATATAAGATACAATTGGTCCACGAGTTAAAACCAAATGATGCACAAAATTGCATTCAATATAGTCGCCATTAACGTTACTTATGCGCCACCCTTTAGAAGAATAAAGATTTCATAGAATTTAAAATGTTTCAATTGATCGAGGAGATTCTGCAAAATTGAGTTATCCTCTTGGACCAAACGTCGAAGCATCTAAATATCGATATTAGCTCCCTTACAAAGAGCAATCAGATCTATTATAAATTTCATAATACATAGATAACGGCGTGATACACTTCCCTTCCATAATGTTCGAAATAACGTTAGGAAATATCAAACATTTGTAATATATGGACATACCAAGTTATGAAGATGTTAAATGATATGTCGTTTGCTCTCGATAGATATTACTATTTTTGCAAATGATTCAGCCCTTCTAGTCAGAGTGATGAACTATTTACAAAAACGTTTACCAAGGGGGAGTC
The DNA here is from genome assembly GCA_019455685.1 of Philornis downsi. Taxonomy (NCBI): domain Eukaryota; kingdom Metazoa; phylum Arthropoda; class Insecta; order Diptera; family Muscidae; genus Philornis; species Philornis downsi. The sequence goes on along the minus strand of JAHXMU010000382.1, from coordinate 175,873 downwards.
TGTTTTAAATGGGTTTAAACGGATATAACATCACGATGATATCGTAAGCATACAACACAACAACGCATGGGTTTTAGAAGTTCTGTTAAGGACTCTCAAATGGAAGATAATGACTCTACAAAATTTTAAGTAAGAATTAAGCCAAGGTCGTTTTCGGTTCAATCCACTGAAGGGAAACAATTTCAGACCATGTCCATGAATAAATATCTATGAATAATACAAAACATTGAAATTTTTAATATAGGGTGTAAGATTACATGGCTGGACTCTTATAAAAGGCAGTACCTTCTGGTAAACTCTACGTGATTACTTCTTTAACTGCTATAACTGAATACCATCACTATACACGAATAGCAAATGTAAATTGAAATTCTTTAAAATTTATAGTCAAAATAATTGCGAACTAGAATGGTTGGGGTTGCTCAATGACACACACTGCTGGTAAACCAGTGTGAAGGGAAGACAAGATACACTGTTACGATCGTGCCGGGGAAGCCCTCTTATTTGAAGAATTTTTAAAGAGTTAAAAAAATATTGATTTTAATTACAAATATGATTATCGATTTTAATAACATCGACTTGAATGACATGTTAGACACCAGTAATTATAGGGAATTTCATGAAAAATATCTGGATCTCAAATAACTCGTTTATCAATTTATCTATCATGATCATATTTGGTCAAATATGAATAAAAATGAATTATTTTAATTTAAACTACCTATCGCTTCATTTGTTTTAATTAATATTGGCGTTTCGCAAGCCTTTTTTCCGTCTTTCCGTTTAAATGTATTATTTATTAATTACATGTCAAATATCATGTCGTGTCAATAGTCTATATTTTCTTTGGCATTCGTCCTTAAGGCTTGGAAAATTTTTCGATGGGCCTACATCGTTGGTTTGGCGGGCTCATGGGGTTTTAGTCGCTATGAATCACTTCGAGGGGAAGCGTCGGGCATTTTACGAGAACTCTCGTTCATATATTGCTACTAGGCGACTATATTGTGCTGAATATGGAATTAGTGAATTAGCGAATTGGTGAAGCTCCGAGTGCTAATTGAATTAAAATAAGTGGTAAAGGTAATTGGTAATTAAAATATGGGTAAAGGGTTTTGAAGAGACCGGTTCAACATTTAAACCACAAGCAAATGGTCGCCCAAGAACATCTAGGACCGAAGACAATGTTGAGAGAGTTATGGAGTCAGTACGAGGAAATCCACAAATGTCGACTCGCAAGAGATCGTCTGTCTTACAATTATCGCGACGAAGTTTGCAACGAATTTTAACGTTGGATCTTAAACTGCATCTATATTAGCTGCAATTAACACAAGAATTGAAAGAGTCTGACTTCATAGCAAGGCTCGCATTTGCTAATGAAATGCTTAATCGATTTTCCAATTTTGACAATATCATTTTCTCTGACGAGGCTCATTTCCTTACGAAAGGGTTCGTAAACCGTCAAAATTGTCGTTACTGGAACAGTGAAAATCCCAAAATCAAACACCAGAAACCATTGCATAGTCCTAAAGTGACAGTATGGGCAGCAATCTCTGGCAGAGGAATAATTGGTCCTTTTTTCTTCGTTCCGGGTTAATACGGAACGCTATGTTGAGATGTTGGGCGGATTTTTGGCTCCAGAAATTGAAAGTTCAAGAATAGTGAATTCCAGAACTTGGTTCCAACAAGATGGAGCTACCTGTCACACATCAAATGACTCCATGGCGGTGGTGAAGCAGATGTTCCCTGGCAGACTGATTTCGAAAAGAGGTGATATCCCATGGCCCCCACGTAGTCCAGACTTGACGCCTCTTGACTTTTTTTTGTGGGGATACTTCAAACACAAAGTCTACAGTAATATTCCGAGAAACATCGTTCAGCTCAAGGAGAATATCCGTGGTGAAATGGCAGCCATTACACCAGTATTACTGAAGAAAGTTTTCAATAATTTTCGTTTGAGAGGGTCACCATTTAGATGATGTTATTTTTAAAAAATAAATTCCATTTATTACTCTACAATGCCTTAGATTTATTTTAACCATACCTTTTGTATTTATTTTTTAATCTATTTTTTAAATATGCACGTTCTATTGCGCCACCCTGAATAACTAGAGTCAAAAATACAAACAATTTTTTTTTAAGAAATCAACATTTACATAGAATTACCATCAAAGTTATTGTGCATATCAACATTTTTATCAAATCCCAAGACTTCCTGACCTATTTTAAAATCAGACTTGACTGATACATCCTTTTATGAAATGTTTTCAAAAGATCAGCAATAACTCAACGACAATCGTTTGATCTAGCACAGATTTTTGTCTCTTCTAGAGACAAACGGAATATAGATTCTTTGCGTCAAGTTGTATGTTGGCATATCAACTAGTCCATCCATCATCCATCTCCTTCGCAAACTTATTACGTAAAGAATATTTTAAATATATTTTTAGGGCTGATGCTGACTTTAAAGATGTTTGGATACATATCTATTACTTGAGGCCATTCACTGGCCGCAGATAAAATTCCGAGTATGTATATTATTTAAAGAAAAGTGTAGTTTTGGAGGAGTTTTAATCTGGCGCACCTCAAAAAAGCAGACTACTGGAAAGCAAATATTTTGAAACACGTTAGTCGTCGTTAATGCAGAGATACATTTGCAACTTTTTTATCTCCTCACATGTATATATATCTTATGTATGTCTTCGTACATATTTTGTCAAGCTACAGCATGACAAAATCGTATACACTTAGTCACGATTTTTATAACTCTTAAAATTTAAAAATTAAAAAACGCAATAATAATTACCTATAATCCAAGAAATGTGTGTAACGTTTCTCTGTTTGTAGCACTGGAGTTGGTTCAAATATACAAACTTTATTTTCGTATGCAGATGCTATTTTTCCAGTGTCAGTGCTGCAATCGAGAGCTGATATTTTTACATATCCATGAGTGGCACCAGGAATTATCTGCACTCGCTCGAAAGTACTAGCGAGAATCACTATATTGCAACCTGCTGCATAAGCCTGAAAAATACGATATTGGTAAATATTTAGAATATTAATAATAAACCAAAAGAAATACGTGTTGCATCAAATCATATCTTTGCCAACGAAAGCGCACAAAAGATTTTTTCTAATTCAGTTATATTTGTTCTACTTCACAGTTCTGGCGAAACAAACTAAGAGTGTAGTACGAAGTATGAAATTCGTAACGCATCAATTAAAAAAATTATGTATTATATATACTATACCTATACATACTGTTAAAAAATAAAATGACGAAATTAGCGTGAAAAATAAAATATTCCAATCTAAATGAAGATGGAATAAGGCGGAATCCCATAACCCTAAAAACCAGGCTTGCCAACCAAGCCCGAAACTGGGAAGGAATCCGAATGAAAATAAGATGGAGCTTGTTATAAGTACCGATTTAGAAATATGTACTGCAAAATCATTAAACTGCTAAGAATATGTGCTATTCCGGTTATTTCTTAGAGATTTAAATTTACACTGGTCCTTATGTGACGAAATAATTGTAAGTCTATATTAGTGTATGCCTCTTTGGTGTGGGATATGCACTAGAAGCTGTCGAAAAACAGTCCTTGTTTTTCTGTTTGAGGGATTTGCATTGAAATAAAGGCTTTGTCTAGCCTGTTTCAACCAGAAAACTGAGCTTAATTCATCTGCAACATTAAGAAATTGGAAAACTGTCTTCGGGTGGGGTGGGCTAGTGAGAGGAGGACCGTTGCCACAACAAAATTACTGCTCCTTATTACCTTAATTTTTAAAGCCTTCATCGCTTTCCGATTATCAATGCCTGTTAAAACTCAAGTGACCAACTCGCTGATGCCATTTGACTGTGTATCGTTGTGCACATCGAAACATTGCTCATATTGTTGCTCCAAAATCAAATGTTTTCACTCTGTTTTGCCTTCCAGCGGAATTCCCGATACCGTTAGCCATTAAGAAATTATCTGCAGTGTGATACTAATTTTAATTTTGTTTATTCATGCTCAGAAACATTTTTTTTAAACATATGCGCAGTTAGGCAGCTGTCCAATCTACTTTCTTTACCTCAGCAGCGGCAAATATTGTAAACATCATGAACATCATTTATCTTATTTCCGTTGGCGGCGCAATCTGCTACTTAATATCCGCACTTGCCGCATATGAAGCATTTGAAATAATGATGACAACAAGCCCATCTTACACCTCAATGCCCACATTCTTCAACTTGCCATTGAAAAATGGGATTATATAGGTATAATCTTCTCCCAACATACATATGTTCAACAGATTATAGCGACATTTTTTTCATTGCACCGCTTTGCTGAAATTACTACGGCGTTATTTGCCCATAACTTAGTGGAAACCGCACACACTTTTCAAATATTTCGAATAAAAACCATGACAAAATATTGTTTTATTAAAACCAAAAATGATGGAGATCAAGAGAACTATGTAGGAAGATAAATTCCTAAAATGTAAATTTTGACAAAATTGGGAGAATATTGACACTGTATTGGAAGTTACCATGTTATAATTCAGCAATCATTAAATTAATAGATATAATATTTTAATGTTCAATACCGTACAAAGGAAAATTTTACAATTTATATCCGATGTTGTGTAATTGTAATTGTTGTTCGTCCAATCAATTTAATTTAAGCTAACATGAAGTCAAAGCATGTAGCGTAATGTCGTAATGTTTTGATCGACCCCAAACTGGACTGGCATATAATAGCAGTGATTGAAATAGTAACATGCAGCAGAATTTTATTTTTGTAACCGATAAATTTGATCAGAGAACAGAATATTTTTTCGCAATATAAAATCTATTTTCATCAAATGAAATACGTTTCCAAAATAACTACCTTCTTCCAATAAAACCCCTAAATATTTTATATATCCACATCAATGATAATGATAATTGCATTGCATAATGTACTCGTATGTGGCGTAAAAACTTCAACGCCATCTGTATACGGAACCTATTCATTACCTACGAGTTTAGGAAAATATGTGCAATACAAGAACGAACTCTGTGGACCCAAGATGGGCTTTCATATATGTATGAAGTTTCCCAAAAGTTTGCAGAAATCACAACAAATAAAAACAATAGCAAAATTTCGTCATAACGTCAAAGAAAATACTTATGTCTTAAACATTTATGAAAAATATATATATATTTTTTGTATGGATTTACAAAATAAAAAAATTCTTCTACATTTTCAATGTTGTGGTAACATTTTTGGCTATGCCATAAAAAGTCGCAAGTATGGAGTTTATTAATATCATATTATACCTATAAAAATGTTAAATAGTAGCATTGGAATAAATAAAATTAGAATATTTATAATTGCGATATCAATCTCAGTTATTAGGTTTTTGATGAAAAAGTGGCGAAGATTTGCATGCTTTTTTCAGTTTTCCAAATCCATCGTTTTTATGAAACCTTCCTAAAATTAAAAAAAGTGGAAAACAAATCTGGAAAAGTACACACACACACATACCTTGACAAATTGTCAAAATGTATACAAAAGAACTAGACAAATCTAGAAGAATGTGTTAATTGAAGTTCGAAATATTTGAAATAATCTATTATAACATATTATTAATATATTACGAATTAAAGTAAAATTTATTTTGTTATGATACAATCATTCTACATAAAGTTCACTTCCTAAGAAAATTTATTAACAAATTGACAAAGAAACCCCAAACAAATCAGATTATCCCAAAATGGATAATCTTGCAGTGGAATAGCTCAAATTTCAAAAAGTGCATGCTATAGTTATGCGCGATGTGACACAATTTTGGCCGGGCAATAATGAAATGAAGAGGCAAAGGAGCATCTGCAATGGTGAGTTCCATTTGCATAAAATATTTAAAGAGCATTGAGGCGATGGCAAATGTTATTCAACAATATACAGAACAGAAAATAATGGTGCGGAAATATCCACCTTTATTTTCAAAGTCTGTGTCCGTAATTAAATCCAAACCACCTCCATTGTATGTACTTAAGAGAGGCTACAACCAACGAGCTTGTGAACAAGTTGGTGCAGATAGTTGGTAAAGACAATTTTTACGTTATATCATTAAAAAAAGGCAGAGTCTTAGAAACTAAAATCCAAGTAAACAACGAAACAAATTATAGAAAACTTATCAATAGTCTCGATTTTGAGAAGAGCTACTACACGTACCAACTAAAAAGTGCAAAGGTTTAGTGATTGTCATCAAAGGGATTGATAGTTCGGTGCCAGTAACGGAGTTACAAGACTCCCTGGAGAAAGAAGGATATGAAGTGAAGTCAATTCATAACATTCTAAATAAAAATAAAATTCCTCAACCAATGTTTCGAGTTGAAATTATGTTTAATTCTTCGCAAATCAAACAAAAGGGCGAACCGCACCCAATTTATGGCCTAAGGTATCTCCTCAACCGTAGAGTTGTAGTGGAGGAGCCAATCAAACGTAAAGGTCCACCACAGTGTCAAAACTGCCAAGAATTTGGCCACACAAAAAGTTTTTGCAAACTGCCATCAGTCTGTGTCAGATGTGGAGACATCCACAAGAGTTTGGATTGCCCCCACTCTAGAAACGACGCCAAAGTTCTCAAATGCAGTAATTGGGGAGGAAACCACACAGCAAACTATCGCGGTTGTATGGTTTACCAAAAAATCAAAGAAAAAACTAGTAAAAAACTAGTATATGCTCTGTATACAAACACAGTTTTCCCAAATCTGTCTTCACAAGCACAAAAACAGAACAATGATGAAACAACCGCAAACCAGCCACAATTGTCATATGCGCAAACCTTAAAAAAAGGTCCAGCTGGACCTGAAAATATTACTAGTTTAAATAACACGAAAAAACCAATTGGTCGACACGAAAATAGTGAAAGCTCCATCGACAAGTTAATACAAACTATGGACCGATTCATGGCTAATATGCAGAGTATGTTGCAACAAATGTTGCAAAATCAAAGCATGCTAATGCAAATATTACTAAATAATAAAAAATAAACCAGTTGCAAATATGTTTCTGGAATGCCAACGGCTTAAGCCAACATAAAAACGAAGTTCAACAATTTCTGTACGCACATCAAATAGATGCTTTGCTTGTTTCTGAAACCCATTTTTCGAACACAAATTATTTTCGAATAAATGGGTATCACGTCTCTGACACAAAACACCCAAGTAGCAGAGCCTGTGGAGGCTCAGCAATTCTTGTACACAAAGATCTCAATCATTTTCTAATGCCAGAGTATAAAACGGACCATATTCAGGCCACAACCATCAACGTCCCCACTATGGGCGTAGTTGTATCAGCACTGTACTGCTCGCCAAGGCACTCCATCAATAAGGAACAGTTTAACGAATATTTTCAAACGTTAGGTTCCAAATTTTTAACAGCTGGAGACTTCAACGCAAAACACACGTTCTGGGGGTCTCGTCCCATCACACCAAGAGGCAGACAACTACTAGATGTTGTCCTGTCCAACAAATGGGATGCACTATCCGCAGGGCAACCTACTTACTGGCCCACAGATTTAAACAAAATTCCCGACCTTATTGACTTCGCGGTTTTAAAAAACATAAAACGTGAACATGTAAAATTAACTCCCTCTCTGGACCTTTCTTCGGACCATTGTCCAACATTTTGAACATTATCCAATAGCCAGCAAAACTTAGAACACGATTTTTACTTTCCAAATAAAAAAACAAAATGGCTAAAATACAAAATGTATATATAAGCACACACCTGCCGCAAAATATTTCACTAAAAACCGAAAACGAAATTGATTTGGCTGTAAATCATCTAACAACTATACTGGCAGATGCTACCAGATTATCAACACCCATGGCACCACTGCGGGGTGAAAGACCTAGAATGGTAGCAAGAAATACTCAATTTCTCTTAAGAGAAAAAAGAAATTTACGGCGTGAATGGCAGGAGTTTCGTTCCCCCGTTTTAAAGGCGAAATTAAAACTATTCCAGAAAATGTTGCGGGAGGTCCTTCAAAAAGAAAAAGAGTTAAGTCTGAGTAACTTTTTACAGAACTTAGATGCCACCGAGAAGACAGACTACAGCTTTGGAAGGCTGCCCGAAAAACCAAATGCCCCACTGTTTATGAAGCTATTCGCTTATAAAATGGAGAATGGGCAAAAAACTCCAGCGAAAAAGTTGAAGAGTTTGCTAGCCACTAGAAAAAGTTTTCGTACCAAACCAAACTGACTCTGGTATAACGCCAACTGTTGTCCATGAATTCGTTTTAGACCCAATAAAAATTCGTTTACCTGCGCTAAGAACGGTTATCAGTGATCTGAACCCAAAAAAGGCTCCCGGTTGTGACAAAATCACCAACACTATGCTAATCAACCTTCCAAATTCGGCACTGAGAACTATTATGTTTGTTTTTAATTCAATGCTGAGGATTGGTTACTTCCCATCATCATGAAAGAAATCTGAAATAGTTATAATCCCCAAGCCCGGTAAAGATGTTACGCAGATATCATCGTATCGTCCGATCAGCTTATTGCCTGTTCTGTCAAAAGTATTTGAAAGATTGATTTTGCGGTCGTTAGAGGCATTTATTGACTCAACAAACCTAATTCCAAACCACCAATTTGGGTTTAGAAAACAACACAGCACCACCGAACAAGTTCATAGAATCACAAACTCAATTCGCGCAACTTTTGAAAGTAAGCAATACTGCTCTGCACGTTCGACAAAGTCTGGCACAATGGACTATTATATAAAATTTCAACACTACTTCCCACTAACGTACACAAATTGCTCAAGTCATATTTAGAAAATAGGTCTTTTGTAGTGAGATCAAAAAGTACTTACTCCTCAATGAAACGAATTTCAGCTGGTGTCCCACAGGGGAGTATACTCGGACCATTTCTTTACTTATTGTACACTGCTGACTTGCTACAAGCCCGTTCACACACACACATCCACTTTTGCGGATGATACAGCGTTTTTAAGTGTACATAAAGACCCAGAGATAGCATCACAACAACTTCAATCCCACGTTATTGACGTATAAAATTGGCTGCATAAGTGGAAAATAAATGTTAATTCTGCAAAGAGCGTTCACATAACCTTTACGCTAAGACAGAAAAATTGCCCACCCATTACAATAAATGGAAAAACAATCCCAGAGCAGACCCAAGTAAGGTACTTGGGAATTCATCTTGACCGACGTCTCACGTGGGTTCACCATATTGCAGCTAAAGTCACACAGTTGAAAATAAAAACCACTCAGCTTAACTGGCTCATTGGGCCACACTCCTCGTTAAATTTAGAACTGAAAGTACTTTTACATAAAGCAGTTTTGAAACCAATGTGGTCGTGTATGGGATCCAACTATAGGGGTCCGCTTCTGCATCCAATATTGAAAAGTTACAAAGAAGGCAGTCAAAAGTTTTAAGAATGATCACGTGCGCTCCTTGGTATATAAGAAATAATAACATCCACAAAGACCTCAACATTCCCACCATCCGAGAAGAGATAAGAAAATCATGCATAAACTACATTGATAAAATTACTGATCATCCCAATCCATATGCGAGAGACCTGCATTTGTTTGGGGGTCATAAGCGTCTCAAAAGATTGCAAACTCTAGATTTGGCTATATGAGTGTTTTTCGAACTATAAGCTGAATATTGCAGTGGCAGACATTAATATCTTTAGTTTAAGATTTGAATACTTATTGTGAATGTCGAAAAGACAGTTTCAATAATAAAACTAATATTAAAAAAAAAAATTCAAAGTCAAATGCAGTTCCTCCTTGGCAGTTAAGCCAAGCCGAGTGCCCTTTTCCTTGCTGAGATCTGTCGAGCAAGAACTAAAAAGGTTAGGTAAACTGCAGATTTTTGGTGAAAATTGGCAGAGCGAATGGATCCCACATGCCATGGTGCATAAAATGGACAATAAAGTGTGTTTGTGAAGTGACTACAGCAATGGAGGTCTTTAACACTGTTGTGTGTCGTAACAAATTTCCAAAATTTGGCCCGGCTAAGACACACTCTGTTGAACACACTACTGCTTAGGCACTGACGAACACCTCTATTAGGCAACAATATCGATGTACAAAAATTCATTTGAAGAGTGAATTTCATTGGATGACATAAAAATTGTAACTAGCAACGATATATCAAGTAACGATCGGACACCGCCCGAACTAGTGTTAATTTGTAGAGTATATCCACTTAACTGGAAAAGGGTGTGCATTTCAAGTTCGACAGGGAGTATGCAAGATTATGCAGCGTATTTAGAATGGTTTGATTGCAACAATCGCTTTTAGATCTAATAGAGAATGGGAAGGACGGTGCAATTATAAATCTACCGATATCTAGAATGGTCAAAGGTACAGAAATGGATCAAGTAGAGACAGGAGTGACAGAGAACTCCGCCTTTTAATAGGGCGCATACAGCAAATAAATCTCTACCTTTCCTTTCAGTTTAAAACTCACTCTCTGTAAATGGAAAATTTCATTAAAAAATTGTTATAATTAAAAATTTTATGGGTTTTTTTCATCATTACATCTTTACGAAAACTCAGTTGAAATCATTTCTACCATTTTTTTTTTAAATATCTTCCACGAATTTAACAATTCTTAAAAATTGCATACGATTCTGAAAAGTGGTTTTAATTTCCAACACACAGATATATAGGGTTATCCATTTAGTGATTTCAAAGCCGCCGGTCTGGCAAGGCTGTCAGCTGTTAAATACCTGTCATCTGAAGTGTCATTTATTTAGTGAAAGGTTTAGCATTTTTTCCCCCATTCATTTTCTTTATTGAATCTTTTTTTTTAAATTTACAGTAAGTATTCAAATCTTAATCCTATCTTAAACTAAAGTATCCTGCCATTGCCGGATTTTATTTTTGGTGAGCCGAACTTTGTATCACCGGACCAAGTCTAGCGAATTGCTTACAAAATTCGACAACATTTTAATGGCAAACGTAAAATAATTCAACAAAATTTGGAGTATTAAGCAGAAATTATAAAATGGCTCTTAACGCTATATGTTAACACCAAAAATGTTTGGTGGGTGATCACTCTGTTAACAACAAAAATACATTAACATTAACTTATAATTGCTGACGATGATAAGGGTGTGAAAAGAATTGATGTCAATACAGTTTAACTAATAATTGCTGATGCTGTTAAGCGTGAAAAACATATCGATGGCCAGAGGGAGTTCGAAGAATTTAAGGTATCATAACGGAAGTGCAGTGTCGTCGTTAATTTTAATACAACAGCTTTAGTTAAGTTAAAATTTGTAATAAGAATTCAATCGTCAAAATAATTCCAATAAAGTAAGTCTTGTCTGCAAGTCACGCAAAAAAAATAAAAAGTGTAACGTGAAATTATTTAACTTATATATGTATATGCACCCATAGCGCATAATTTATTATCCATGGAAAAATAATCATTGAAAATAATATTCTTCCCTTCAGCAGTTTAGCTCTAGAAAATGTTCTAGACAGTCTCAAAATGAAGACATTTTCAATAATCTTATCTTACCATCCGATCCTGTTTTACTGGGTTTACTACAGAAATTTGGCATTTGAAAATAGTAATGAATTTAAGGATTTGCTGTACCATTGAGATATGGAATACTGTGAATCAGATTATTTCATTAAATTAAAATAACTGTTTATGAATTTAAAAATATAAATAAAAATATATTGTAAGAGGGTATGTCTCATTCTAACATTGGGTATGTACGACCTCTTTACAGCAGAAAATATCAATTTCACTGCAAGGTGCTAAATTTGTGTTTAACAATTTTACACGTGAAAAATAAAAGGTAGACATACTGATCAGTGTATTGGAAATTGTGCCGGCTTTTCAGAATTGTATAAAATTTTTAACAATTGTCAAATTCGAGGAAGACTATTTAAAAAAAGTGAAAGAAATGGTATCGAGTTTTCGTAAAAATGTAATAATGAAAAAAGTCCTGTGAAACTTTTAATTATATTTTTTTAATGAAATTTTCATTTATAGAGTGCTGAACTGAAAGAAAAAAATAGAGTTAAAAAAAAAAAAAAACAAAAATAGTTTTTTCTTAAAAGATCGACCGATGGCGATAGGGAAACGCCGTAAATTGCATCTTTAAAGAAATTTAAATTTTTTTTAATTCATTTTCTAGCAATTTTTTTTTTTTTCACGCATAAAAATGGCCCTTATATAGGGTGGGCCATAAGGGTGTTGGCGGTTTAAATATTCAATTAAAAAAATCTACGAAACATAAAAAAAATATATTTGTATTTTTAAAAAGTAGAAGCATGGGAATTTTTAAGACTTAAAAAAAATGTTGTCCAAATAGCTTCCCTCGGCTGCTTGACACTCTTGGAACCGAAGCCGCAAATTTTGGAAAACTCGTTGAAAAGTTGTTCTCGGTATTTTGTTACTTTCCTGGATAATGTTCCTCTTCAACTGCTCTAAATTGGTCGGATTATTCTCGTAGACTACCGATTTGAGGTAGCCCCATAGAAAATAATCGCATGGAGAGAGATCGGGGCTACGTGGGGGCCATTCAATATCCCCCCTTTACGAAATGAGTTTTCCAGGAAAAACATTTTTCAGCAGCTCTATGGATAACCTAACCGTATGACATGTGGCCCTATCCTGTTGAAACCACATCCTCGAGGTATTGCCTTGAAGTTCTTGCAAAGCTGGCACCAAAAAGTCTGCTAGCATGTTGCAATAATTGTTTGCTCTAACCGTCATCGCATGCCCTCTTTCGTCCTCAAAAAAGTATGGTCCAATAATACCGGTTGACGTTATCCCAGCCCACATGACAAGCTTAGGGCTGTGAAGTGGACGTTCATGCAAGCGTCGGGGATTAGTCTCGGACCAGACCGGCAATTTTGCTTGTTCACATGGCCATTAAGGTGAAAATTGGCCTCATCACTAAAAATCACGTTGTTGAAATTGTTGAACCGCTCTAGCATCAAATTGACAAAGTTAAGTCGGTTATTGGCATCATCGGGTTTTAATTCTTGGACTATCTGAATCTTATAAGCCTTCAAATGCAAATCACGTTTCAAAATTCGTCGTAAAGTTGTTCTTTTGACATCCAAAGACTGACTTCTCTTACGTGTTGACTGTTGCGGATTTCGCTGAACTGAAACACGAACACGCTCCACAATGTCGGCTGATCTTGCAGAAACTGGGCGACCACGAACCGTAATTGGTACTGTTGAGCTGGTTGTTTCGAACATTCTGATTCATTTTCGTATCACATTGGCGCTTGGAACTTCACTTAAATCGTGTAAACCGTGTTCATGCCGATACAAACGTCGTGCAGTGATCACTGATTTATTGTTTTCGTAATACGCTCGGACACAAAATGCACGCTGCACTCCCGTGTACGGCTCCATGGCGACTAAATTTCCAGGAAGCGGCGCAGCGAACAACATATCCCCCCGCCACTCCGCGCCGCGCGTTACCGAGAAATTGAAGAATTAAATCGCCAACACTCATATGGCCCACCCTATATGATTCCTATTTAATAATGCCGCGTATAAATTATTGTATCGAAATATATGCAGGCCTTGGGGCTTAAAATTTCAATCCTGAATAAAAATAAACTACCTATAAATTCAATTAAAATTTATACATTTAAATCTACGGTTTTGTACGACATTTCTACTTTTCACAATTTTCCAAAATAATTGGAAAATGTTTTGAAATCTAAAAACGAGGAAAAATGCATATTTTGAACTCGAATGATTTCACATTTATATTTGAGAGAGGGGCCGTTTGAACATTAACTGTATTAATGAATGCTTAAATACTGAGAAATGTTTTAAAGTAGCTCGTAAAGTATACTATTAGCGTTCAGAAAGATCAAGTTAACCAGAATTATTTAATTAGCTCTGATTATCGTAAACAAATCTTAGGATGCTGCGAAAGCAGGACCAATTTTGTTCATATTAGCCATGCATGTGCACATTAGCCATTGCGTGGGATAAATAGACAAGAAAGCAATATGTTCCAAGGGATCGCTCTCGCTCAGTTTTCTTGCTGTTCTGCTTATGTACATATAGATAATTAGTTGGTTGCCCTTTATGTATGAACGAATACTTGTGTGCACACATATATTTGAAAATGAGTAACGTTTCTGTTCTGCTAGACTTCATGCAGTTTGTGCATTTGAAGTTAATGTTCACTTATGTTTCATCGCTCAAATAAAGAACTACAATATTGATCTGAAATTAATTCGAATTTCAGTCAGTTTTTATTTGCTTTTTTGTATTTCGAAACTGCCTGCAAAAACCATTGCAGGCTCAACCACTTAATCAGCAAACTCAGCATAGAGACATGACACTACAAATGTGTGTTATTTTGAACAGAAGTATACAATACGGATTTATCATAAACATTCTGAAATACAGGGTTGCGCACCAATTGTGCTACAATAAAAAATTCAAATAACTTTTTTTAAATTAATGTACGAGTATTTCATTTTATTTGCGTTGCAAATTGATGTAATCGGAAATAAAACAAAAATTATTTTAGTTTTCTTTCCTTCATAAAGGCGTTACCTTTATTATACCAATATTACCTTTCAGCACAGAGGTTTATGTCTGACGATACGTTTGTGATCAAAGCCGTATAGCAAATACTGACGATACGTTTATGTCCAAATCAGTATAGCAAGTGAATTTTTATATATTTTACAAACAAGATGGAGCGAGGTGGCTTCTTTCAGCGGTAGCCGTTACTCGTTAAAACTTAGGTATTTCAGTCTGAGTGAAAACTCAGACAATGTTCAACCGCTTCGAACATTACGAAAGTGGTTGCCAAGCCATTGAAAATGGTTTGGTCATACGGGGAAAACCACACGTTTAGAGCTAAACATTGTCGGCCACCATGCAACATCCCGTTGCAACTTAAAATATTGCTTACATAAGTGCTATTACTTAAAAGGTAAATCAAATATGTCTCTACAAAACAAAACACATATTGGGCTATGTATAATTTAGTTTTTTTTTTATTATCGTGAGCTGGACCGTAAGGGGCGTACACCTTATGATCCATTGTACATACCTGTGACCACCCAGCCGAATAAAGTATACTGGAGCATTGGAAATCCCGGTATCGGGTGAGTTAGTCCTTTCATTATATTTGCGTGTACGATGTACACTGTACATCTACACCCAACACCAAAGCCACCTGCCTAGACCGGTGAAATTCCGGATCTGCTAGACTGAACGCTTCATAAGTTTCCCGGAGGACCTCCGGGCGCTCTGCGACGGAACCAGAAGTGATCCCATTGAACTCAATTTTACTGTTACCGATAGTCTATGGGTAGAATTCAGTGACGAAATCACTCGTATTTGGCAGAAATTGTCGTTATTAATTCTGGTTATTGGCAACTTCAGTCGCCGAGCTAGAGAACCGCAGATTTGACTGTTTTCAGCGCAAGAATCTAATAATGCCCGGACCGGAATATATTTCCCTGGTGCTTCAATGTGCACCACAGCTGTTGGCAGCAATCGCACAACATTGCGAGGAATAAGTTTTAAAGCCGGCGGGTTATCCGCACTCGACTTTGACAGCTGTCTAGAGGGCCCTATTTTTGTTGCATTCGAAGATGCACGACATAGAGAAGAATCCTGTTTCTTCTGGGAAAGGTCGGAATGACGGGTAGAAGGGGGAATCTCCCTGGTACGATTTGGACGTGGTGCCCGTGAAAGGCCCGAGCTTCGTGGAAGCGTAAATTTTTGTACAAAATCAGACGAAGACTGATGTAAAAGAGTGTGGTGTCTCTCCTTGCATTGTCTGCATTTATGCCGACTTGGACACTTCGCCGCCAAATGAGTTCGGCCTAAGCAATTATAGCAGATGCGATTCTTAACGACAAAACGTAGTCTTTAGTGCATGGGTAATCCACTGAAAACCCCACATTCCCGAATGTGGTGAATGTATTTGCACGCCGGGCAAGCGGACCGCCTTGGTTTAGTAACGGACCCAATCGATACATCTGGCACCGGAGCGGACATATCATTCGCTGGACCAGCGAGAGTGCTCGGAGCTGAATTCTTTGTTTCTACAACTTCCTGTAATGCTGGACCAGCTACAGGGCTATATTCTAATGGCAAAGGTGGTATTGGTTCCATCAGCGCTGGACCAGCGCTGTGTTCGTTATTGGGTACCTTTTCGATAGATTGAGAAAGCACTGGACCAGTGCTATCTATTACCAAATTGCATTTGGCGATCGATTCTCCAATAACCCCATTGTCAACTTGTGTCGATGGACTTGTTGCTGGACCAGCAACAACGGTGGACATGGCCACACATGCAGTGCCTCGTTCCTCGTCGGACATTGTCGATTCATCATAGTCCATCAATTCAGTTTCGGCAAAAGGTAGGTGATCCATGGCTGAGAAGAAAATTAATGTGCAATTTAATTAGTCAGATTGACTAATTTCGTGATTGGCCGCCTTACAACACCTTGTTCTGTATGAACGTCAACAACTCTAATATAATCGTCACCGCCCGGGCACACATTAACCACGCGCCCTAATCTCCACGCGGTGGGAGGCAACTGTTCTATTCTGTAACGTATGAAACGCCTGTCTATTCATTGTCGTCGTAAAGGAAGACTGTCCACTTGAAGTAGAGGGGACATTTATGTTTCGGTTCATCGTCGTAAATGAAGCTTGTCCGCTTGATGTGGAGGGAACATTTACACCTGATGTCGTAGGTTGACCATATTGCCTGTTTAATTCAGTGTTGGCACCCAACCATCCCCCCTGAGGTGAATTTTTCGAACTTCCTCTATGTAATAGGGAGTGATGTCGCCTCCCACACTTTGTACAATTGTACTTGCTTGGGCAATCTTTTACCTCATGTCCTCTCACAAGGCAGTTTACACAAAATTTGTGTTTCCTTGCAATCGCATATCTGTCGTTGACGGAAAGGTTGCAGAAACGAGGACACAATCGCAGGTAATGGGTCTGTTTAGTACATAGCACGTATACTTTCGCTTGACTTGAAAATGTTTTCGAGGGGCCCACGTTCGATAAGTGGGCCTTCACCCCCCTCTCGCTAGCTTTCTTCGGGGCCCTCCAGCCTTTAAGGTCTTGAAGACAAGTCAAAGTTTGAATCCTCTCTGTCAGAAAAGAATCAAAATTTTTCCAAGTAGATAGAGAAGACTTTACTCCTTTACACTATGCTCCCAGAGAGACACCGTCGTTCGTGGTAAACGCTGTATGCAGAGGAATATTAGAATGCGATCCCAATTCGATGTGGGTACGTTATAAATGGCCATTGCCGAAACGCAACCATTTATCCCACGCTGTATATTTTTCAACCCCCCAGATGATTCCTGCTCTAGATTCGGGAGGTCGAAGAGTAACCTCAATTGGTTATTCACGAGAATACGAATATTATCGTATTCCTCCTTCAAGGCTTTCCAAGCTAGGTTGAAGCCTTGGTTCGTAAGTGGGAATTTAGTAACAATACTGCGTGCTTCTCCACTGGTTTTCCGAATTAAATGGCATAATCTCCCTACGCCACTTAAACGGGAATTATTTACACAGACAGCAGTAAAAAGATCCGGAAAAGTTGGCCATGTTAAAAAATCGCCTTCAAACACGTCTGTGTCGCACGGAGGCAAACTGAAATTATGAACATAAACTCGGTCACGTTGCGAAATATGATCATTTTGTGATATCTGTGACCCAGCCGAACGAACTGACCGTATTGAGGCACGATCCTCAGATGATGCCCTAGAAACGGTGTTCACAGCGGTCCTGTTCTTCCACTGAGGGGCTCGCATCTAACGGAAAATCTGGTTTTGGATCAGTAAACAATTGCAATTGTTCTTTTATTGACCCCAGACACCGAACATAAGACTCAAAGGAGGCATCATATTTGCCCTTGGCAGAGTCTATCTCCATAGGTGTCGTATCAGGCTTTTCCGTAATGTACGACAGACAATCTTCGTACGTCCCGATAACCTTATTTCACAGACGTTGTAATTCCGTAGGTCGTATTTCGAGAGTGAAAATCGTATGAGAATCTGGCCTTATTGCTAGAAATTTAACCTCAAATTTAATTAAGGCGTCAGATGCCCTAATGAACATATCAAATGGGGTACTGGTCATATCGAATTCCGTCTAATCCGAATATAATGAACGATTAAAAAATTCCCAAAAAAAGACTTTCCTACCAATAGTCCGTAGGGTGCACGAAGTGCGGTTGTAGTTTCCGAATAAACAGAATCGAAAACTAATTGGAATTTTGA
>JAHXMU010000382.1:137315-156688 GCA_019455685.1 Philornis downsi | reverse complement strand
ACCATAACCATAATCATCATCATCAGCTTTGTAAAAACAGTTAAAACTTAGGTATTTCAGTCTGAGTGAAAACTCAGACAATGTTCAACCGCTTCGAACATTACGAAAGTGGTTGCCAAACCATTTTCAATGGTTTGGTCATACGGGGAAAACCACACGTTTAGAGCTAAACACATTTATTTTTCAATCTTATTTTATGTAATTAATTGGTTTTGAAAATGATGACCGTAAATGACCTCCATGCCCATTCCCGCATATGCGTCACTTGACCAGAACATTATTCATTGCGGTCTGAAGGCTTGAAGTCGTGAACGCCTCAATTACTGTTTTAATGGACTGCTTCAATTCAGTCAAATTCGTTGGTTTCGTTTTGTACACTTTTTGATTGACATAATCCCATAAAAATGGCTGGTGCAGTCAGGTCAGGTGACCTTGGAGGCCAGCGGAAAGTAAAGTTTCTGGATATTAATTTGTTTGGGAATTCTCGTTGGAGCTCCATAACTGGTCTGGCTATGTGTGCACTTGCTCCATCTTGCTGGAACCAAATGCTGTTGAAACGGATACGTCTTCGGAGCAGTTCTGTGTAAAAAAAGAAAACTCCTTCAATATCTTTAAATATCGGTCCCTGTTGACAGTTACTGTTACACCGCAGCACTATTCGTGCGCCACCCACATTTCATGTTACCTACCATTTATACGAATTTTGTTACTAGAAGCCCAATCACAAATATTACTAATGTCAGTGTATAGAATTTCCGTGCAGTCGCTCAGTAAACGTATTTAATTTGAAAAACAACAGAATACCATCAGCATAAATACCAAGAATATGCTTATTATATGTTTAAATAAAAAAACGAACTGATAAGATTACATGGAGAATGTGAAACTTTATACTCCGAATAAAGAATATTGTGATGTATGGAATCAAGAGCTTTATCTAAGTCTAATTATGTTATCTCAGGGTGACTTGCATCAAGAGAGCCAGCCTCTTATGGTTTTAGTAATATGTAGCATTAGAGATTTGGTGCTTATTAAAACTATCGAATTCCGATTAAATTCGGTTTCATAAAGTAATATATAAAACTTTCAATAAGGATACAAGAATTAATATCGGTCAACAATCATCACAGCTCAGACCCGTAGTACGATTTTTTTGCAGAGGATTACGTATCCGTATTACATCTTTAATACATTGTATAATTCCATTTTGTCAGTATTTCTAAAACAGAAATCTTTGGATCGATTTTCACTGGGGAGTGTTATATAACCAAGACTTGAGTTGGCATTAGACGGCACTGGCGTGAAAAATAGATCAAAATATTTATATGAATGTATTCCACTAAAAAGGCAGCGACTATAAGATCGTCTATATTGGCGCATAAGTTGTGTACCATGTATTTTATATATGTTGCATATATTTGTATTGTTTGCCGTTGTGTTGTATATCCAACCCCTTTATGCCAGGTCCCCATTCCCAAAGTGCACTTTATGTTGAGGCTATTCAAGAATGAATGCTTATTTAATTAATTTTCTTTCCCTCCGGCACATGTTTAACGGAAACATATTTCAAAAATGAAATCTGTTGCAAATATCATAGGTTAAATTATAAAAGTTGATTGCATAATTATGAAGTTGTTTGTAAATCGCTTCGTAGGAGACACATCTAGCCATATTAAATCAACACAACAGATGTCGGGAAGATAATCCTAAGCAACATCAACCAAATTAAGTAAATAATCCCTGCGTCTAAGTTGGTGCTGTTGCCAAGAACGAAAACATAAAAGCAACATCGCTACCAAAAAAGTTGCTGCTACATATATTTTAACCAGGGATATTTATAGATTTGTTAAATACGTATGGCTTTAAACAAGTCTCAGTAACACCAACAACAAATTATATATTTTAATTATGTAAATATAGTACAATTATTATTGTTTGTGCATTAAACAGAACAATATTAAGGTTATTTCTGTGCGCAAAACAAATTTTATGTAATAATCTATGACGTATTTAAACAAATGCGTATCTAAACTTCACCGTAGCTTAGTTTAGGAATTAATTTCTCTAATTATTTGCAATTAAGGCCTGCATGTATCTAAATGTATGTCTCTAAATTGATTACCATTTGCTTATAGCTGATTTAATTTAATTTTTATTTATTATTTGCAACTGGTAATTAGAAGCCTTACAGCCAACTGAATATAAAATTACAATATACAACTAAAATGGCGTAACGTATTTCAAGCTTATGAAACTTCTGAGCAAGGGGGGGAATATAAACATAAATAATACCAAAATTAACAAAAAAAAACTATCCAAATTTTTAAAATAGAGAAAAAAAAAAAATAAACATTAGTGTTAAATTCAATTATTATTATTCATATTAAGTTCCAATATAGAAAGATATAAGAAAGTAATATTATGTATTACGCCTGGAGACTCTTCGCTCATGTATTCCGGGCCTCTTTTTCACGTAGTTTAAATCTATGATGACGGACATGTGCGTAACCCAAACCCCCCCAGGTTAATAAAACTGTGAGATTATTTGCTAAACTACACCATTGCACTAAACTACACCATTAGGGCTGCTAACTCAGAATCTGCCGTTAGCTTTTGTATATTAAGCTAATCACTGCCGATCTCGGCATAAAATATAAAATTATATATATACCTATATAATTATATATATATTTATAAAATATAGTTAAAGAGCGCCAATTGACTAGACCATATCCTGCGACAATAGATAAAGTAAAAGAAGAAAACTAATGTAGTAGATGTTTGTAATATATTGTATTATACTAACTTAAGATACCCATAATATATAGCATGTAGTCCTAGTTTAAGATATCTGTAATTTATAACACTTATGATAATTATGTATTTAATCCAATGATAATGCAACACTATATGCGATCTATTTAAAACTTCTATTAGTGTTACACTGATTAGATACTTTAAAACCAACAATGTAATATGACAAGCTTTATGATATATTTGAAATAAGGCAGTCTTTTGTGAGTTGGGAAATAAAGCGGATGTGTTTTCTTAATTATTACCCCCCTAAACTAAGTAATATATATGTATATATGGTAAATATTAAAAAGTTAAAAATATTAATTATAAAAATGGGAGAAAATGTGTGTAAAGTTTGATTTGAACGTCAAGAATGTTAGGAGTGCGAAGGGCAGAACACATTCTAGGTGGCACGTTGGCACTGGAAAAATCAAGAATCCTCCAAATAGGCTCCTCAATTTTAGGAGAATCGCACACGGAAAGAATGTGATATCGATTCTTAGATGTCGTGAGACATCTAGTGACATCAATGCAATCCAGCCAGTACATCTATTCTGTAGAAGCCATGAATTACCAAAATATTTTCTGATAGGTATGATTTTGAAATGAGAGATACTGCCTTCATTGTAATTAATTGTCAGAGTAATCTTGAATAAACACTTTTAAAACATAATACTTTCAGATTGTTCCTTTAAATAAATTCAAAGTCGTTGCCATACCAACCGCCTTAAAGTTACTAATTACGACTGTCTTAGTTACACATTCTGTTTCAAAAATATCGTTACAAATAAATAGTTTTCATTAATAGTAATTACTTCTTAGTTAAACAAGAATTTTTTGGTGGGGGAAAATGATCATTACAGTACTATTCGTAAAAAAAACATTTTAAATCCGTCGAGTAACAGAATTGCTTTCAAAAGCTTTTGGAAGTAGTGCAACTTTATTCAGCCATGGAGCAAAAATTTTGAGTATATAACAATAACTGTATGTGGTTCCCCGAACGCATATCTGCAGTTCCAGAATGTTTTATAAATATAACTACCGTGCTATCGAAGAACTACTATAAAATTGGTAAAGGTATCGGTTTGCTTTTGTGTAATATTTCATTGTGTTATAGGCTATACGAGTATTCTTGTCCTTTTGCCGTTAGAATTTATTTCATTATATTCCGTTTATCTCTATGTTTATTCAGTCTACTAAAGAGAACATAAACGTGGAAATTTTACTGAAACGAGGTCCTTAGTACTCGTATACATAGCGTATGTCTTGGAAATATCGATTAATCGTTAATAAACTCTTATTTTAAGGTAATAGGAAACTGGTCATTCATTATTTTAGAAACCGCCTCCGTAATTTGTTCGCAATTTTACATCATGACTGATCACTGGTGCATTCAGATAAATTGATGGAAACTTTTGAATGAATCTTCTTCGCACCCAGGAATTGAACATCTACGTGACAACATTGTATCAAGTTTTGATAAAAGATTTGCCTCCGCGTGATAATGAATTGTCGGTTGGATGCGACACTTCTCCTCAAACAACAATATAGCATTTTGGAGCTTTTAACATTTATCCGTCTTATCGAAGAACAGACGGACAATTGATCGATATTAATTATCCTTACCTACGATTTAACAATGCTACTACGATTACGATACGATTTAACAATGTTATTTAAAATTTACATATGTTTGTTCCGTCGAAGGTTGAGTTATTGTATATACGTGGAGCCTTGGAAATCAGTATTCAGAAATGTAATCGCCTTAAACTAGAAAATTACCAACTGAAACGAAATATACTTTTTAAAGAAGTAATAAGAGATGGGATAACACAACACATATTTATTTCCCTGGAATGGAATTGCACACACGCGATAAAAAAAAACAAGTACCACACAATTTTTAAATTATATACTATGCAATATGTTTCCAGTGGGGTACGTGGAATTTTGCTGTCCACTGTACGTACTTTTTAATTTGACATATATATATCCTGACCCTTGAAGATGGATTAGCAAGATGCCTTTTGGGCACCAATCATTTCCATTAATATGATGAAAAGACAGCGATTTTCAAGGCCATTTTCGAAGTGTAGTCAGTTCATAACAAACGCCATATGTAATATACATATATTTGCAGAGCACTACGTATGTTGACAAATGGATATTATTCTCAATGAAGTCATAATTACAAGAATCCGGCGATGAATAATGCTGCTTATAACACAAGTCTTTCTGTGTCATAACATTTGAAATATTACAATGCAACACAAGTTTTAACTATTCATAGGTAAAAATGTTGGTCATGTAATAAAGTATGAGACAATAAACGTTATGTTCTTACAGTGAACGGGATTCCTTCCACCGAGCCAATTGCAAAACAGCGGTCGCCCGCGTTGCATGCCCCGCTTAATATTTGATGACAATTCATCACTATGTCATTATTAATAGCACAATAATATAATTATTTGGTGTATCGAACGAACAACGGTATTTTAAGTCTGAATTTAATCGAAACCCTTTGACAAATACTACACAAAACTGGACCAATGAAAACAGGGTTGCCAATCTTCAGTGTACTAAAAAGATAACAATACTGCCTTAGTTAAAATAGCACACTGAGAGAATTTAAATATATGTAACTAGAAAAATGCTTTGTTAGTGCACATAGCATATTTAGTCAACCTCGAAATTACGAGTCGTACGCTATTACGACCATCTTTTTAACACTAAAGCCTGTTGTCATACGATCAGATTGGGCGCATACAAGTATTTATATAGATAAATTATTTGGATAGAAAAACTCTTCCACCAGGGGAATACGCGAATAAATGAAACATACGATACCATTCCAGCACTCAAATTACACCAACTATATCCGATGAGATACACCAACTATATCTCCACTCAATTTGGATAAAATTTGCTCTCGAGGCATATTGTTGCCATTTATTTGTTAGAATGTGGATGAAAACATAACATGAAGGAGAACATAAAATGTGTTTCAGTCGTTCTCTGCCCGTAGGTGTGAGATGATGGGACATTGGCTGATGGGGAGTGCTGCAAGTTTTTTTTTTTGTTGTTAATTTTGTAACATATTTGGAAATGCAAATTCATTTAATGAGGTTACACTTCTCAAAGACATTATTGTTAGTTGGAAAGGGTTGTTAGCAAAAAATTTGAATTGCACTCAAAATTAGAGCACACATTTTTATCCAGATAGTGACTTAAGAGTTCTCAGTAAACAGTCATCCGCATGATTTTTATTCAGAGAGAAATGCTTCATCTGTATGTTCTCCTTTGTCTATGGACTGCGTTAACAGTGGAAAGTTGTCTGTTTACAACTGCATTATTTGCGTATAATAATGCAATAAGTAATGTAAAAAATGGTTGGATATTCTTGATTCTATATTTGGGAATTATATATTAAAAAAGAACAACGTAATGTGTATCAATGTATTAACGTATGTGTTGTGTATGTATTAACGGTAAGAGTTACAAAATTATTCTGTAATTTGACTCGATGTTCCATCTTTTTTCGAAGTATTCAATACTTGGAAATAACTACTCAGAAAAATATAACACTACTTTCATTATTCGAATTGAAACACGAATGCGATATTACTATACGGGTAACATTTGCAACTTTGATAGTAAATTGATTAAAATATCGAAAACTTCGATTAAGTAAAAGCACCGAAACGACAGCCATCGGTACTGAGAAATTTTCTGTTTTTCCCTATTTCGACTCAACCAATAATTGGTTATTATATAGAAAGTCAGCTATTTAATGGGGAAATATCACAACAAACGAAATTACTTAATTTTCCGCTGGTCTAAACGAACTGAGTTGAGCGTTTTCTTGAAAAAGAAAAAACCGTTACAGTATCAAGAAGTATTGAGTATCCACATGAAAGTTATTGAATAGCGAGTACTCTAAAGGGGCATCTAGACACATCAAACGGTTGGACAAACACGGCATATGGATTGGTAAAATACATTTTGCGTTGCATACAGACATGTCAAACATAAAGATTCAAACATTCATTTTTATAGTTACGTTGAAGTGTAAACACGTGCAGATTCTTATCGGCTACTTCTTTTTTTTTTTTTTTTTTTTTTATTAGTGTAGCAGAAATTCATTCTTTGGTACAGATATCTATTTTTTGAATATGGCTTTGCCTTAAAACAATAATATTAATATTTAGAAGATCATATGTATGCTTGATTTAGTACTAAAACGAAATTGTAACATAGGAAAGCTACAATTAAAACCTATGTATTGAGAAGTTCGGCTACTTCTTATTTTTTGTTTTGTGTTCATTTTTCATATTTCTGTTGCTGTACTCCTTACTTTTCAATAAATTCTAAAATGAAATTTTTATCTTCCATTTTACCGCGCTGAAATGCCGATGTTCGCATGTTGCTGTCCACTTTAAAAATGAGCCATGTTTGATCAAACAGTCAAATGCGATACAGACACATCAACGTTAACGCCTCGTTTGAAGAAATATCAAAACTTTTTGATATTGCTTCAAACATGACACAGATGTATACATGTGACGTTTTTCACTCACACACTCTCAATGTTTGTCAAACCGTTGACGTGTCTGCCCTGCAAACATTTGGAAGTGCGTATCCATCTTCCATTTTAAGACGTCACTACTTAGTCACTTCTAGAAGTTCGTTTGGAGATAGAATAAAATTTTACAACAACAATTTACATTACAGTCGCTATTTAAACTTCCAGAAGTGTGTTAGGAAGAGTGTTTACCGTTACTTGAAATGAGAATATAAGAAATGTGAAAACAAAAAGAATAAACAACATTGTGCTGGTCAGTTGCTTCGTAATTTGTGTAGTGAACAGTTGAGGCTGAGAGTGTGTAATATTTTTTATTGTAATTAGAAAAATAAATAAAATTGTGTTTCGTTTTTTATAATAAATATTTGTTTTTTGTGAATTGTGTTTTTACACATTTTGTCAAATTAAACCCGAAAGGCAAAAATGAGTGCGGTGACGGAAAAAACATTAAAAATGAGGAATAAGAGAGAGGCAGCCAAACTGATTGAAAAAATATTTCAAAGTTCATCTGCCGGCAATACAAATGTGACGTGACCTGCCGCCATTTCTTAAAATGGCTATAAGAGCCATAATATCGGACGAATTGGGTATCGATTTGACTTGGCGTGGAACAGCTGACAAGCCGAGCATTCAACAATTCAATTGTTTCAACATAATAAAAGGTTTAGTATTCTACTCAAGCATGCAAAATTTATATACCCAAACAATTATTTTGTCTTTTTTCAACAGATATATCCATTTCAAAGTTTAAGACGGCGACTGTATTAGATATCAATAAAGTCACTCAGCAACATTTTTTGCATGCCAAAGATCGTGTCAACAAACGGCGGCGGAAAAACTAATATATTTTATGAAGATCTGAACCTTTTTTTTTAATGAAAAGTTGAATATTCTATTTAGTCTTTATATTTTTTTTTCATATTTAAATAAATGTACATACTTTTTGCAAATGAATATGGAATATGACATTATTTCTTCTACAAAATATAAAAAGTTTTATAAACACAATAAACAAAATATTCACTATCCAACTGCTTGTGTGGGAGCTGTTTGTGCAGCTGTGACACACTTGTTGGCTTGAGCGTAGCTGCCGCACCACTTCCAGCCACTGATGATTTGCTTATTCGTCGCTTAATAGTGACCTCAAGAAGATACTTTTTCTAGTCTTCCTAGAAGTCACTTTTTCTTGTCTTTTAGAAGTCACTTTTTCTTGTCTTTTAGAAGTCACTTTTTCTTATCTTCCTACAAGTCACTAGAAAGTTACTTTGTTACATGTATCGCGTAGTGGCACAATTCTTCCCGACGTGGGCCGCTACTTCGAAAGGAAAGCGATAGTTTTCGCGTTAACTTCACACTTCTTGGCGTGACGCTTTAGTGAAGAAAGCGATAGAAAATGTTTGCAGGATGTATGCCCCTTAAAGCATCGAAGTTATACACTTGTAGAGAACATGATTGTGCAAATGGTAGTCAACCGTATGTCACTACGACAGAAATTGCTCAATTTCGACAAGATTTTAGTCAAAAGTACGAAATCTCTTAATTTTGGTAAGTACGAGTGAGCTACAAATCAGAAATTCTATACAAAGTTCATTTTCAGGCCTTATTTAACAGGCCTTGCCAATAATCGTTCCATTGATCCATGTCATTTTGATTACATTGAAATTATCCAAATTTCGCTTAAGAGCTAATTACTAATACGAAACCATTTTCATTTCTATTTAGTTTAATTTCTTTCAAATGTGTTACGCCTTTTTTTTGGGATTAAACAAAATCTTCAATTTGAACGAGTTGAGGTATGGTCAAAGGCATGCCAAAGAACTTTTTGTGGCTAGCTCGGCCTGAAAGAGATGGTTCTTGACCCAATGTTCCACACGTAAACATAAATAAAAAATTTGCATGCTATTTTTATAATGATCTAGGGTTAACATTTTGGATCACCGTTGTTTACTTCTCCACTGCCTTTCATCTTCCAAAGAAAATAGAAATTTTAAGAATTCATGTTCCTCTTTATTCAGCTTATAGGTTAGAGTACAGTAAAGTATATTGTTAGTAATAATGTGCATAGGTAATAATAGAAATATAGGATAAAGAGAATAGAATATAATAATATACATACAGTTATAGAATACAATACTTAACAAAATCTAATGCTGATGATAATGAAAATGATGTTACTGCTGATGATGAATCTGTTGGCGATGTTGAGGAAGCTGCTGCTGTTGCTGCCGAGGAACATGATGATATCATTGTCGAAGCCGGATAGATTAAAGATGATGTTTTGAAGTGGTCGCCAATGAAGTCACAGTAACACGTTTCTATAGATGTTGCTTTTAATATTTAAAACGACAATTTTGTATTGTATAGAGTGTTTTGTTTCTTCTTTTAAGCAATATGCCCACAAATTACTGAAAGTTGTAATTTTTTCTCAGGCAAATAGCGTTTGTTCTGATTTTTGAATCTTTTTTTTTTGTTTAACAGAAGTCGTAGACGTTTCTTTAATTCAAATATTTTATTTATTTATTACATATGACAAATTTATATTTTTCCACATTCAAATAATATGTCCGTTTGAAGTGCACTAGGGTGTTGTCGTTTTCATAACGTAGATTAATGTGTTCAATGTTCAATTTCACTTATTAATCGTAATTAAAAATGCTTAAATATATATTACAACAGATAGCTTCTCTATAAATCTCTTGAACATTAAATTGATTGGGTAAACAGAAAACCATTTTTCACTCGTATATCAAATTAAATGTTGAAGTAATCGCATTTTATCAGTCAAATCACTGTTGTAAGTTAACAGAACTACAATAACTGTCTCTTTTCATTAGCACCCAGTTTTCGCATAACTTTTCGAATTGAAAATTTAAATAAGAGGCAATTTATTGCAAAGCGATATCAATTACACATGGTGGTAAAACCATATATAACAGACAAAAATTATTTATACAACTGCGAACAAGTTAACTTTTTCACGTTACTCTCTGTTATGCGATTCCTGTCCGTTTTTTTTTTTTTTTGAAATTTTTTTCTTTTAAACTTGTTGGTCGATGACCAACTGCTCTCATCAATCGTAGGAAACTAATTAACTTAGCAATGATCGTCTTTCTTACTTGAGCTGGTATTCCTTTGCACATGTGCCTGAGCTAACGGTTTCTTCCTCTTTTCGTGGGATTTCAACAACAAAATTTCTAACGGCATAATGATACGATTCTTGACGAGGAAAAGAAAACAAAAAGGAATAGATTGGAAACAGATGATTTTGGTGTTGCCAGATCGATGCGACCGTGGCCACTTTCTAAAATTCAAAAACATTAGGGTTATAAACTAATCTTGATTTTCTTCGTCAGTTGTCTTTAAATCCCCAACAAATGTCTACGTAAACATTGGTGCAAGCAAACTGGATTTTTATCCAGTGATTACTTTATTGGTCTTTTGGTTTCTCCCAATCAATGCCAATTCACATGTTAGGATCTAAACTTGTCATCCAATTTCAATCATGATTCCATTACTTATCATTCTTTTTTTCATTAAAGTGGGCAATATCAGTTCTATTTTGGTGCCAGTGCGTGCTGTAAATAATAAAAAAAAATTTAATTATTAATTAATTATAGTTCATGCTGTCGCGAAATTACATACTTTACAAAGGATTCAGTTGATGCTGTAATATCTATTCCAATTTTAAGGAAGAGAAAATACTGTTGTTCGTGCGTATGTATTTTTTATTTGCTTGTTGTATTTATTTATTTATTTCTTTTATATGAAATTGAAAAAAATTTGGCAATTTCGTAATTGTTAAACCACATTTGAAATTGTACAATTTCATCCCAACTTCCTCCGAAATATGAAACTGATTTAATTTTGAGGCAGGTTGAACAATATATTACGCACATTGCATCCGTTTACGAATGTTTTGTGAGTGGCACAGCAAATTTAGTGGTACTATTTACTATGCACTATACACAATATCTTAACAAGACATAAATTATTAAGGTTAAAAAATGATTAACAGACTAGTCTGACAGGCTTAACCCTAAATATTCACAAACTTGGTTAAATCATCAAATATCTGCCAATTTTCTCAAACGGGGTATAATCTGTCAAGCAGTTTGTTAGTGTGCCATCCTCTTTAGACTCAAATACTGAAGCATAAACTGAAATTTGCTAGAATATAATTAGAACTTTTTAACACATTACTTTGAAACATATAGTTAATAAAGTTCCAAAACTAGTTTAATCTGCATAACTTTTAGAAAAATATCAACTCAGACACATAACATTGGCAAAAGTGGAGCCGGAAAAAATACTCCGTATGTACGAAAATAACGCATTCGAAGTTCCAAATATTGCAAGCTTAAAAACGTATGTACAAACCAAAGCAAAGTACATATCTTTGCGGAACGTAATATCGTATAATAGTTCAAATTTACGTTAAGTTAATTGACGGCTTTGTTTTAATTTAATTTTTTAGAACAATATCACCATTTTCTGTTTGATTATATGTAAGTGTATTCTCGTCGAAATTCAACAGCCGTAGCTTCAAATTTGAATGGGTTATCCGGACAAAAAAAATTTTCACGCCGTAGGAACTAAGGAACTAAGCTGCAAACAGAATTCCAAATCGAAAGTGGAAAAAATACCGGAGACTTGACGCCGCCGACATATTAAAAAATGACCGGTTCAACTGCTTGAAACAAAGGCGATTATTGGGAAAACATGAGTTTTTATCTGCTTATATTATAGAATAGTGTTTTCATCAGCACTTTTCATAGATACTCTTTGTAGACCCTTTACATGGAGGAAAGTATCACTAAAACATTTCTTCCCAGATATTTTTCATATAGAAAAGCGTTTTCATAGAAAATATTGTTAGGATAATAAAGCATATTAGAAAATTTCTACAAACAAGTAAACATACAGCTCAAGAATTTCCGAAACGTATATTGAAACAAATTAAAATTTGTAGAATATAATTAGACTTTTTGAAAACACCATTTTAAAATATATACGTCAACGGTATTGTTACTCCAAATGTCATGGTTGAAAAGATCTTCGAGAAAACCATTCATAAGCCTACATCTGAAAACGATGTGATCAATTGTATGCGGAGCGGCGCAGTCGCAAAGATAGATTAATTCTGTGGAGATGTGAACGATTTTGGTTGTGACCATATCGAAGTCGATTTATGGTTGTTATGACTTTTCGGCTGAAAGAGGGACATGGTTGAACGTTAACGTAGAGTTCCATGTGATGAAGACGTCGAGCAAAAGGGCTGGTGTTCCTTTTATTTTGCTATTTCACAATGCATTTTATTTTATCAAGGCGATTTATGTCCCGATGAAATATTTTTGATGACGGAGATCCAGTCGGAATTATCCTCAGTGTCAATCCCAACATTCCCGCAATGGCTAGGTACCCATAAACAGAGAACAGTTTTGCTAGATAGTAGTAGCTGATATAGCGTTTCTTTGATATTGTAAATGAAGGGATGCATTTTGTTTTTATTCTTAGGTGCCGAATGGAATAGACGTCCTTGTATATTATACGCCGCACGTAGAAAATAATCCCAAGTACTTCGATCTTCTGCGCTTCTCCTCCAATTTGTCACACCAAGCTTCGACAGTATTTCAAAAACCTGATCCTTCCAACGGAGTTTCGGTCGTCCTCTTCTGCGCCGTCCGAGTTCCTTGTCGAAAACTTTCCATGCCGGAGCATTTGGGTCCATCCCCACAACATGACCCAACCAACGCAATCGCTGTATATTAACGCGTTTGACCACGTCGATGTCGGCATATAGCTCATTGTTCATGCGACGCCGATACCCTCCGTCAACGATGATGGGTCCATATATTTTCCGGAGTATTTTCCTCTCGGAAACTGCCAGTATTGATTCATCCGCTCACGTCATAACCCAGGATTCTGCCCATATAACGAAACAGGTAGAAACAACGTTTGGTACAGTCGGATTTTTGTTTGTCGAGAAAGGGCTTTATCATTGAACGGCTTGCTTGGCCCATAGTAACATCTATTAGCAAGCAATACTGTCCTCTGTATATCCATGATGACGTCAATCGTTTTGTTTACAGCGAAGTGGATGAATTCTTCCACCACTTCAAAATTATAGTTGTCAACGTTCACACAACGCCCCAAACAGGTAGACTCTTTGTTCGTTGAAACCAATAACTTTGTTTTGTCCTCGTTTACCATCAGACCCATTTTCTCTGCATATGCAATTAACATATGGCTTTTATTAAAGATCGTAACAGTCGTGTTAACTGCAGCTTTCCTTATAATCAGTATGTTGAAGAGGTAGCGCCTTGCCTGAATCCTCGTCTGCTGTAAAAAGGCTCGCCTACATTTTTGTCTACCTTTACTGAAGACTTCGTGTCAGTCAGCGCCATCCTACAAAGACGTATAAGCTTCGTAGGTACTGTAGGCAGCTTTATAATCGACGAAAAGATGGTGCGTGTCGATCTGTTTTTCTTGGGTCTTCTCCAGAATTTGTCGTAGTGTGAATATCTGGTAAGCTTTTGATTTACCAGGTCTAAAGTCACACTGATAAGGTCCAATCAGGTCAGTTAGAAACGTCTTTATTCTGTCACATGTCACACTCGATCGGGCCTTATAGGAAATGGGTAAAAAACTGATACCGCGACAGTTTTTGCAAACACTTCGATTGCCTTTTTCAAAGACAGGACACAGTAAACTCAAATTGCAATCATCGGGCATGTTTTCCTCGAGCCAAACCGTATTTAGGAGCTGATGCAGGCTGTTTATTGACTTATCGCCACCAGTTTTAAACAGCTTTGCTGGCAGGCCATCTGCGCCCCCAGCTTTGTTGTTCTTAAGCCGCGATACTGCTGTTCTAATCTCCGTTTGGCTCGAAACTGCGCGATTTATGCCATCGTCGATAATTGGGAAATTTTCTCACCCGTGCTGCCATCCGGAACTAAGAGCTTATAAAAATGTTCTCTCCATAGTTGCAGCACATTCTGCGTATCTGTGACCAGATTTCCCTCGTTATCCTTACAGGAGAGAGCCCTGTTCCATACCCTGTACTTCTTTTGTTTTGGTAGAGGCTTCTCACGCTCTTTTCACAACCTCTGCTTCCGCCTAAAGGGTCGATGAGACTTTTTTCTTTTTTCCTTGTAGCGTAGCCAACTGCAAGCGTTACAATTAGCCGCAACGTTGCCCTGTATGCAGCATCCTTTCCTCAGACATTATGCGACATTCTTCGTCGTACCAGGGCCTGTCTGAGCGCGGTTTCACATACCCAAGTATGGTTTTTGCAGCAATTGCCATAGAATGCGCAATATGTTGCCACTGTGCGTCAGGAACATCAGGATCAGGAACGTTTAGTTGTAGTTGTTGTGAGAGTTTTGTGGAGTAGGTTGTGGTTATCTCAGGGGTATGCAGCATAGCGATGTCGAGCTTCCTTTGTGCCGGGTTACGAAAATTTTTCGTTCTGTTCAATCTCGTGTGTACCTTAGCTGCAACCAGGTCCATTATACTCCATTATACTAGAAGCATGTCTATTACCACATGGTCAACCTGATTATGATCAGGAGATAGCCACGTTGTCTTGTGGATGTCTTTATGCGGGAATCTGGTTAAACATATTACCATATTACGTGCCGCAGCAAACGAAACCAGTCTGAATAACATCAATATGAACGCATTAGCATATGCAGATGACGTGGTCACATACATGAAGCATTCAACACAATCATAAATAATTTGAAATCTATTAACCTTTCAATTTCGCCCAAAATCTATAGCAATAATATTTACCACAAAAAGCACATAATACAATGCACCTACATTATAAAAATTGGACAAATCCTCATTGAATAAACAGACTTTTTCAATTTCGTGGGGTCCTTTTTCCATAAGAACATGAGCCCGAACGGATAAATCAAGGGTATCAAGAAAAATTGTTACCACTTCATGAACATCTTAAGTAATTATGTAGGGTATCCTGGGGATCGGATTCCCATAACTTAATCAAATTGTACACAACAACACAATGCTTATCATGCAACAAATTCAGTACAAATGCCTTAGAATTTGTCTAGGGGCCATGTGTTCAACTCATACTTAGTTTGGAACAGACAGCCAATGTAATGCCAATTGAGGCATTTTTAATATCAATAACGACTGATACAGTAAACTTATCTTGGCCAATATTGAGTTTGATGTGGGATCAAAGAATGGAAACATTGTACGATGTACTTCTTCCAACCCTAAAGCCATTTTGGAAGCCATTGTATTCGATTTTATTCCAGATGTTGTTTCAGCTTTGCTTTTGTCAATTTCAAATTTTCCTGTGACAGGATATAGAGCAGTTGAGCTTTATGACGAAGGGTCGTCACGAGGTTTACCTTTTTTAAGCATGGGTGTGACAGAGAAATTTCCCCAGCTTTCTGGAATATCACCCGATTTCCAACTATGATTGTAGATTTCCAGTAGGTTGAATTTGATTTCAGAGTTTAAAAGATTCAAATGACCGTTACGCAAGCCGTTTACACCAGGAGCAGTATCCCTTGACTCAGCTAAGGCCATTTCAAATTCAGAGAATTGAAATGGTTTGCCCAATTGCAAATGTGGCATTGCTGTTAAAAGGGCCATAAGGACTCTGTAAAATGTCCACAAAACTTTGTGAACTTATATCATCCATTGACAGGATTCTTTTGATGATCTTTCCTCTGATCTATAATTCTACGGGGAAAATAGTGCTCTTAATTTCCTCGCGGTACCTTTGGCATCCATCACGTTCCGCTTTTCTCAATGTGTAAAAGTGCTTTTTACAGGCTTGTTGTAGACGCGTCATGTTCAATAATGTTGTTTGTTTCTCAAATCGAATAAAAAGAGAGAATTTCTAAATAGCCGTGATCTTGTTGCACTCTGAGTTCCACCAATCATTTTGTATTTTCCAGTCACCAGGTTCTTCTGAATGTTTGGTAATACATTTGCTAAAGAAAGTTCTTGAACCATAATTTAATATAACAAGACCGTTTTTGTCCACAAATTCCGGAAGTCTTCTTGTCGTCTTTCCTGTCGCAACATGTATTGTCCCATTGAACACGGTGTCGCAATTTCACAGACATATGTATATTGGGGTGACAATTAAATGTATGGGCAATTTTTTTTTTTTTAGATTTCTTTGGTCTCATACTTTTTTTGGGTTGAGTTTTATAAAAAAATAATCCCTGTAAAATTTCAGGGCCCTAGGTGGAGGTTTAGGGGTCGCGTCGGCCCCCCAAAGTTACACAACCTTAACCTTTACATTCTTTTCTTACTCTTTTTTTTCATTCTCTTTGATCTTAACGTTAACATAACAAGCTACTTGAGCATAATTGCCTTTTGATTTTCGATATTAGTTCAGTTGTTATCTAGCTTTCATCTCGCTGTCAAGTCGTTTCTCAAGCATTCGGCTTCAGTTAAAATCTCTCTTGTTGTTGTAAATAAAGCACATATAATTTGTACTTCAATTTTAAACCCGTGCGTTTTTTTCTTTATTCGGTATAATAATTGGCATATAAAACCATCGAAAAATATCGTTGGTTCAACAAACCTATTAATAACATTTACTTTTCTCTATTTATTTGCAGTGAATACTTGAGAGTGAAAAGTCGACAATGTCTTCTAGAATTTTACGTCAACGAATTTATTTAATCGGATATTGTTCAAATTCATTAACAGGAAGTAAACTTCCATCAAATTTAGAGTTGTTGAAAGTTTTGTTTTTTAATTTACGTATAGTGAAAAAGAACTTACGGGAAAGTGCAAATTTAGTTGTGACAGAACTATTGGTAATCTGGGAAAAAGCCCGCATTCCCACCAGAGATAAACAACACTGCATAAGTAAGGTTGAGAAATTATACAAAGAATGGCAAAGTATGCAAAAAGATTGTAAAAAGGCGTCTGAGTTTCATAACAACAAAGTGAAAGCGTGGATAGAAAAGTTGGATCAGCTTTTTGACGTGGCACATTCCAATGCATTGCAAATGATGTCTATTGAAGAAGATAGAGCTTTCTTGATAAGTCAACGGCACCCCGGACGCCCAGGCTTTATGTATGGCATTGATTACGAGGCAGTACGAAGAGAGCGCCAAATTGAGAAACGTAAACAAAATTTGATGAAACAGGTGGAACGAAATAATCATGAAATTGCATTAATTGGTTCGTTGTATTTTATTGTTTTTTTTATTTTTATTTTCTTAAGACTTAATCCTTTTTCCTAGATGAAACTGCAGAATTGCTCTCATCTGAATCTTCAGAGGGGGATAATAGTTTTACAAGTGCAGAATGTGAACCATGTTGTAGTCAACCACCAGCCAAAAAACTTAGAGGAAAGAATAAAATAATAACTCCAAAACTTGCGGCCGCATTGGACGCCTGTAAAATTAGTGACAGATATGCAGTTCATATAATAAGTGCAGTAGCTGAATCTTTGGGCCACAATATCGAAGAGTATGTTTTAAACCGAACGTCTTTGCACCAGGCAAGGGAACAAATCCGCGAAGAAAGAGTTTCAACATTGAGAAAGAAGCTAAAATTAAATGAGCTGGATACAATCTGCCTACATTGGGATGGAAAACTTTTGCCAGCGCTGACGGGAAATGATAAAGTTGATAGGCTGCCTATTATAATAACGAGCGGGCAAGTTGAACAGCTTCTACAAATACCTGCATTGAATTCTGGTACCGGAAAAGAACAGGCATTCGGAAAACGCTTTGGAAAACGATTGTGAACTAGAGCAGAACACAAAACGAGTTAATGTAAATGGTAGAGAAATAGCTGAAATATTCAATGGCGGAATTGAGCAGTTCGTCTCGGTCGCAACAAAGGCATTATTTGAAAGATTTCAAATAAATACTAATTTTTTAAAACTTAATCCTGCAAAATGGCATCAGGACCAGTCGTATAAAAAAGTGGTTGAAGTGATGAACAAACTTAAAGTTGTAAATGACAGTGCAGAAAGGGGGGGTCAAATTGATGGAGGAGTTCAATGAATTGTTCACAAAAAATGAACGTCAAAAGCAATTTGTTATTAAAATTGTGAGTGATTATCGGAATCGGTTTCCAGATTGTAATAAAAAAACATTGACCCAAGTTCTTTAGACTTAATCAATAAAAACATGCACTCTAACCAAAGTTGTTAATTTATTTCATGTTAAATTTTTTAAAAGGTGATTGTGAGCATTTTTAAATTTATTTCAGTAAATATTGGCATTAGATAAAAATGATGTATGAATAAGTTGTTGTAAACACATAAATGAACAACACAAAGTCATGTAAACACAAAGTCAACAACAATTTTTTACAAAGTCAACACAACAGAAGTTACAAACAATCAAAGTGAGATTTTACTTAAAAAAACGCATTTTGTGTAACTTTGGGGGGCCGACGCGACCCCTAAACCTCCACCTAGGGCCCTGAAATTTTACAGGGATTATTTTTTTATAAAACTCAACCCAAAAAAAGTATAAGACTAAAGAAAATAAGACTTTCGAAATTAACTGTCACTCTAGTGTACATGTTAGCTATTTTCCGCGTCAGTGGAAAACAGCCAATGTCATTGTTCTCATAAAATCGCCCGATAAGTTCAGGAGCAATCCTCGATCTTGCAGGGGTATTAGCCTGCTTCCAGTGCTTGGAAAAGTACTGGAAAGAATAATGGTGCAAAGACTGAGTGAGAGAGTCATTGACGGCATGTGCCCTTATCAATACGGCTTCACAAGGGGTCGTAGTGTTAAGGATGCCTGGATCCACGTTCAGAGGTGCGTGAGCGAATCCACTGAGAACTATGTTCTTGGTGTGTTCGTGGACTTTAAGGGTGCTTTCGATTACCTGTTGTGGGTGAGGGTGTTGGAAAGGTTTTAGGAGGTAGGGTGCCAGGAGTTGCGCCTTTGGCGTACTTACTTCTGTTGCAGAACAGCTAGAGTACAGGGTTGCCTATATTCGACGGACCCATGTTTTTTAAAAAAAA
>JAHXMU010000382.1:121323-136915 GCA_019455685.1 Philornis downsi | reverse complement strand
GTTGGTGCAAATAGTGCGGTGGAACTCGATGTTGTTCGTGGCTGCTCGCAGGGTTCCATCTGCGGTCCATTTGTATGGAAGCTTATGATGGACCCGTTATTACGGCAGCTAAGTGACCAGTGCGAAGTTTGCGCATATGCTGATGACCTACTCATCATGGTTGAGGGTCCCTCTCGTTCTCAGGTGGAACAGAGGGTTCTGGCCATGATGACGATAGTTAGGCAATGGTCGGAACATGTCGGCGTAGATGTTGCTGTCGATAAGACCAACATGATACTATTGCAGGGTAGATTATCTCGCAAGCCTCTTGTTCGTTTGCCTGATGGGTCTGTGCTCAGGTGCGTCACCGAGGTGAAGTACTTGGATGTTGCCATGGGAGAGCGAATGAACTATTTGCCTCATTTGGATAGGCTGAGAGGGAAGTGTGTGGTACGAATCGGTGAAGTCTGCATTTGGGTACCGTACGATCCTCTCTTGTCAGAGAGTGTTGTTGTTGGCTTGCATTCCAATGTGTCGTACGGTTTCGACAGAGGCCCTTCAAGTACTGATGGGTGCTGCCCTGCTGGATCGTGTTGTTATCCGTCGCGCGGCGGAATTCAAGGCCATGCACTTACGGGAACGGACTGACCCATTGAGGGGGGTAGAGAGCATAAGTAGGGCTGAGTATAGAGGGCTCTTGCACAAATGTGTGTTGTCGAGATGGCAGACACGTTGGGAAGAGAGTCAGAACGGACGTGTTACATTTAAGTTTTTGCCAGATGTTAGCTTCGTAGGAAGAAACCCTGACTTTTGTTTTAACCTCTGTCTTGGGTTCTTGCTGACGGGACATGGGACACTCAATGCCTTCCTGCATAAGAGAGGGGATGACTGGATAGTTAGCAATATGCTCTCTACATAGGGTGGTTTGGCTAGAGCAACGGTGTTTGCTCGGCGGAGGGCTTCTGTGACGTAGTTGTGGGAAGTGGGTCTACCGACCTTTTCAAGGCAGTCTGACCTGGGGGTTGAGCGGCTGTGGAGCTCTTCGGATCATGCTGATTCCACAATCCCGTACAGCTTGATTGTTGGCAGCTGTGTGCTCGTGTGCGGGGGCACCAGTCTCTGGGCCGCAAGGGGTTGAAACTAGAAGTAGATTTTCTACAGAGTTAGATTATCTACGAAGTCTGACCAGAGTCTTTGTCTGGTACCAGGGGTGATAGGGATACACACGGGAAAGTCTCGGGTTCGTGCCCTGTCATCTGTATCTTTTTGATCCCTCGAGGGGTACGGACAGTCATGGGGTTTTCCGTATGTCTATAGGTATATTTCATAGTTGCCGTTCACCGTCGCCGAACGGACGGGGTTTGGAGTTTTCCCCGCCTCCTGCCGGTGAGGGTACTGCATCCTTGCAATGTAGTGTCGACCGTTCCATCTGCCTGGGGTCTCCGTGCCTGCAGGTATGTAAAAATGTCCAGTCTGTACTCTTTTGCCACAGGGCGACCAATCCCGTGAAGTATGGTGTATAAATCACGACTTGGTAGTAGCTTTGCTACGCGATTTGCTACGCAGCTCAAACCGGTGAGTTTGGCCGGTGGCGTGGGGATCAGGTGGCCCCGGGTGTTGGACCCCTAGTGGGAGCATCACGCGGCTTGTGTTTGATACCAAAATCGCTGGTAGAGACTTTGTGCTCGAATGTGGAGTTGCATTACAACCGGGTGCTACAGACCCATAGAGTAGCAGAGGTGGTAAGATAGATTTCACCTCCGCCAATGGGGATTATATTCCATACTAACATAATTTGGTATCTCCTGGCTGCGAAGAAAGGGTTGACAATATGTGGGAGTACCACAATTATCAGCCCTTTTTCCTAGATAGCCCAAGTTTTACTTGGCTATCCCAGGGGGCGTTGGTAATCGCATTGTAATATGCCCAGTGTGTCGCACACCGTGGGTAAGGCCTTCACGGCGAGACTCATGCTAAACACTCGTGGACTTCTGCAACACTTACATGAATATAGTTTAGACTTGAAATATCAATTTTCGACATACCTTGGGAGCGTCAGAGAATTATTTTATGCTGCAAGTCAGAATTTTTTTTAGAAATAGTTATCACTTCGGTAGCTACCATTCTGATTGTGCTTTTAGCCGAGTTTTTGTGTTTTTTTGGGATTTATTGATCTAAATTCTAATTCCGAATGACGGTGTATGTTCCAACCATATATCTAGATTTTAAAATTGTTACTCGATTTTCTGAAATTCTGAAATTAAATATTTGAGCGTTTCATTGCGTTTTATTCATTGAGCCAAATCGTACATAATAACCAATTTACAGTGCGGTACAGTATTACACATAAATACAAATGTAAGTCTTAGCTCTCATGTACTGAAAAATAAAATAATGAATAAACTGTAGGCAGTTTGAAGAAGAATTATATCATTAAGCAGATTCTTTTAAATACTGCTCATTTCCATTGCGAAATTCAACATTACATTTATTAAAAATCGATGTATTGGCATGAAATGCCTTTTCTAATGAACAGTTAAATTTTAGTATTTCGGCAAAAAAAAAGAGCATATTCTGAATAAATTACAGCCATTGACTTCTAAATAAGTCGTGAAAAAGACACAGTGATTGAAATTTGGCATAAAAGAAAAGACATGTCACAGATGAGGTTGTATTAATGGGAGCTTTAAGCGAATACAAATATGGAATAGTCCTACTAAAGGCTGAACGAATTTTACTCATGAGCTGTACAACAGTACAAGAATAGATTTCAATGCAAATGGTAATGACTCAAGACCTGATGATAGATTACCATGTACTTAAACTTACTATATTTTTTTATTTAAATAGGAAAATTACACGCAGAATTCATAACAGATGTACACTTTAGACGCATATGGAAAATGTACTTTGAAAAATGTTAGTAAAAATCATCACCACCCGCGCATTCGATTTAATTCAATGATATATATGTAATTCACACAACTCATCTTGTGTTGCAAATTGAAAAGAAAAACTATGTGAAGTAGGATTTACAGTATTGATTTCACTCTTAACAACTCCCTACTTAAGTAAACATATTAGCATTTGTCTGCTTTTTTGTTCTCCGGGTGATGAATTTCTCGTTATGGAAAAAATTTCAAATAATCCTACTTTTATTTCCTTGAAAAAATTTGTATCGTATCGAGTGACGGGAAATTATTTCTGGACGTTTCAAGCATTCATCTCGTTTAGACACACCCCAACATAAAACTTCATTCAAAACAACAGCAACAACCACACAATATACCCTAACGTAAAACTCCGTTCAGAACAACAACAACACCACAACAAACGCTGCAACGTCATACACAACCGACACTAATGCCCGTTACTTCATCGTCATAATTGGGTATACATAGAGAGAACACAGCGCAAGCGAGTCAGTCGCCGGCAGGCGGTTAACCAAGAAGGTTGATCGCTAATCACTGGATAATACGGGACTCACTAGAAGAAAGTATAAGTGAAGAAGAATCACCATCACCGGAGTGAGTCGCCAGCAGTCGGGCGACCAAGAAAGTCGATCGGCGGACAACACGGAACTCCCTAGAAGAAAACTAAAGCCGTAAAGTAGAAGTAACGAAGCATCACCATCACCGGAGTCAGTCGCCAGCAGGCGGTCAACCAAGAAGATTGATCGCTAATCACCGTACAATACGGGACTCACTAGAAGAAAACTACCCCCGCAAAGAAGAAGTGAAGAAGAATCACCACCCAACACAGAAGCGTTGGTTTAATGTTCCTCAGCACAGAAGCTTCGGTTTACTGTTCCTCAGCACAGAAGCTTCGGCTTACTGCTCCTCAGCACAGAAGCTTCGGCTTACTGTTCCTAAGCACAGAAGCTTCGGCTTACTGTTCTTCAGCACAGAAGTTTCGGCTTACTGTTCCTCATCGCAGAAGCTTTGGCATACTGTTCCTCAGCACAGAAGCTTCGGATTCCTGTTCCTCAGCACAGAAGCTTCGGCTTACTGTTCTTTAGCACAGAAGCTTCGGCTTACTGCATAATATGTCACTTTTTATTATTAAACATATTTTTTATTTTAGTTTTGGGAGTGACAGCATTTTGTGTCTGCTCCGGTTTATTGTTTAATTTGCACTTAATTTGTAATTATCAAATATTCTTACACTAAACCTAAGACTACCTTATTTTACGTGGGAAAGTGCTGACCATGCATTATATATAAATTTGGGTCAGTCTGTGCTAATAATTATTCTCACGATAAATAGTGGGATTTAGTTATACGCAGACGGCATGATAACTGTTACAATTGTTTCCATGATATTTTGTGGGTATTTACACATAGATGGTGTGGTAACTATGACTTATTAAACAGACTACACCTCCCTTTTTATCAAAAAGAATTATCAATACTTAGTTGAGTATTTTTTTGTTCCTAATTGTAAAGTGTAAGACAATTATCAGGCCTGTCACAGAATTTTGTGGTATGGCTTCGAATTCGCATTCTCCAAATCGATCGATATGGTTTAACCTTCTTTAGAAATCTATCGATTTTGTTAATTCCCAAATTGAAGATATCCCGTTTTTTTGATATGGCAACGTAAGAATAAAGAACGCAAAGAAAAAAGCAAAATAAACAAAAGTGTTAAAATTATTACAAGTGACTAGACGATAATTAAAGTTTGTAAAGTAAAAAGTGTCAGTTCTTTGAGTGAAAGATTAACTAAAAAAAAAACAAAACAACTAAACACGCCCGGAATTTCCGTAGTGGCTGTGATGGAGGCACAAGAGCGTCATTGGTTTGCCGAAAAATTGCGCCGTCGAAGTTTGAGAGATGTCTCGGACCCTTTGGCATACCCAAACTCAGTGTATGTTCATACACACATAACTACATTGCTACAACAGTGTTATTTTATAATTATTGGTTTTATTTTAGTTTCATTAGTTATTATCGCCTGAACAAGGAAGGCTTTATTATGGTGTTGGATTCAATAAAGGATGATCTGAAGCGGTCGAGTACACATCCAATATTGCAGCTTTCTATCGCCCTTCGGTTTCTTGCGACTGGAGCATTCCAAGGTGCAATAGGTAAGAATTTGTTGATAGTAGTATTTCAACTTTGCTGATCGTAATATCATTATTGCAAGAGATGTTGACATCACTGTAGGAAGAAGCACTGCCTCGACGCTGATGTGGCGGGTTATTGATGCCATTGAACGCCACATATGTTCCCAATGGATAACAATTGCGATGTCAGACGATGAGAAGAGGAAATCGAGGGATCACTTCTTTCATGAATTCCAAATTCCTGGTGTAGTAGGATGCATTGATGACACTCATGTGAAGCTACAAAAACCATCTAAAGACGAATCGCTTTACTTTAACAGAAAAGGGACATTTAGCATCAATGCAATGATTGTAAGTAATATTTACGTTTATTTTTTCCACAATATTAAACTTCCATTTTTTAGATATGTGATTATCAAATGAAAGTGCGTTCTGTGGATGCTAGCCGGCCTGGATCTTGCCATGATTCCTTTATTTGGAGCATGTGTAGTACTCGAGTTTTTTTTAATAATTGTTCCCGCGGGGATCATACTCACGGTTGCAGGGAGATTCAGGGTATGGCTTGGAACCGTTTCTACTTACCCCATATAAAAGTGTAATGGCTGGAACAAGAGAGCATATATTTAATAAAAAACATACGTCAGGACGCAATATTATAGAGCGAACAATTGGTGTGTTGAAAAGCAGATTTCGCACTCTAATATACAGCCCCCAAAAGGTCATAAAAATTATAAATGTTTGCTGTGCCTTGCATAACATATGCAGAGAGTATAAACTGCAGTGGGAAGAAGACGCAACGACAAACGAAGATGAAATTGTCGGTGAAGCAGAAGAAGTAGAAGAGAGTGAGAGAAATTTATTTAATATTGCCAAACAATTAAGGGATGATATTGCCGCTGAAATGCAATAAAATAAAAGTAAAACTTATAAAATATAACCAAAAACAAATTTTATTTTAATTCATTTTGTTTAAAGGCACTTCAAATTTTTTGTGTTCAGTCTGTTCCACTTCTATTCTTCCTCAACTGTAATAACAAAAAAGTAAAACTTATAAAAATAACAAAAAGGTACTTCAAATTCTTTGTGTTCAGTCTGTTCCTTAATTGTAATAACAAACAGTCGTAGTAATAATATAAAATATAACACAAATGGAAATTCATTAAATGGAAATTAATTCACATTCGGTGCGAGCTGCAAGTACACTTTTGCCTATCCTTCTCTCAAACACAAATTCACAATAAGAC
Source organism: Philornis downsi (assembly GCA_019455685.1). Taxonomy (NCBI): domain Eukaryota; kingdom Metazoa; phylum Arthropoda; class Insecta; order Diptera; family Muscidae; genus Philornis; species Philornis downsi. Next base: position 130,627 of record JAHXMU010000382.1, on the reverse strand, counting down.
ACTAACGTTCTGCAACTTTTCAGGCACACTTGTGGCTTCGTAAACATTATTTTACAAACTTGTGTTCGGCATTTTGTACTGTGGGCGGAGAAGGTTAGGCAAGAGTGTACTTGCATCTCGTACCGAATGTGTTCAAGACTCAGCGAGTTTAAGTTTTAGGGATTCGATTTCTATAATTTTTAGCTTTAGCTGGTTTTTTTCAACCAAATTCTTTTGAATTTGTATATTGTGCAGCTGACTAGCTTCAAAATAATTCTCCATGATTGTGCAGAGTTTGTCTAATTTTTCATTATGTATTTTTAGCTCTTTTCTATACCCATCATGTTGCACCTTATTTTCTTCGAACTTCTTTTCCATAAGCTTAACAATATTTTGCAAGTGCTTATTTTCCTCCAATAGCAATTCATTAACATCTGGTTTTACTGTAGCACTTGGTTTGTACTGCCTGGAAGTAGGTGACCGTGTGCGTGTGCGCTGTCTCTTAAAAGACGCTGTGGCATCTGGAAGGCTTTCACTCGGACTTTCTGAAGCACTTTCACTAATTGCCCTGCAGTTTTTAGAAGTTGAAGAGAGCTCGCCTTCATTTTCTTTATCCACCTCAGCCAGGTACACCTCCATCGGCCTAAAAGTTCTCGCGCTAGGAACTCCATCAACACTTCGATGAAGTCTTGACACCCGCCCCACAGTATCCTCGACATCGTTTAGGACGTAATTGTTGTATTGGCCGCTACCAGTTTTTCTGTCCTCTTTTTTGTTGTGGCACAGCTTTCTTTTTACAAACACCTTCCAGTCCGCCCAGGTTTTTTTCTACCCATTGATGTCCTTGCTTGGCGGACCGGAGGAATTTAATTTTGCGGTTAGTTCAGCCCACAACGCTTCAGCTGCCACCTTATCTCCCTTTACATACCCCTTAGCTGTGTCCTGGTGGGCATCCATAAACTCGGCCAATATACGCTCTTGTGCGGGACTCCTATGCTTTCTCCCAAAATAACGCGAATTGTTACTAAATAAAATAATTTAAGAAAAATTTTCCATACATGTTTTCATAAATTATTTTGTTTGTTGTGCCTTTCGTTTTGTTTCGTCAAAACTTGCCAGTATGCAATGTTATTGCAAATTAGTTACTTTTACTTTGAAGAAATATGTGGTATACACGAAAAAAAGGTGGCAATACTGCATTAAAAAGTAGTCAAAAAAAAAAGTTGCTTGCTGTGCTACCCCCGAAAAATACGCAATAATTGTTTAAATTAATCATTAATATGTTTATTTTCACCGCAATCTATTAAAAAACAGTATCTTTTATTGATATAAACCAATTGCAAAGACATTTTTTTATTTTAAGATAGGAAAAAACCAAAACCATTTACATAATTGAAAGTGGTTTCAAAACGAAAAAATTTTGCGGTTTTGATTGTCTGGAGAAGCAAATTACGAAATGGAAACCATTTCGATCGAAATGGTTTTCTGTGACAGGCCTGTATATTAATATACTTATTATTAAGTATTTTATTATAATTTTTATTTAATAAATTTTAATATTAATACTTTAGAGACAAGCAGTTTTAATTCTTTAAGTTTACATTTGAATTTATTAATAAGAAGTTAATCAATTTGATTTAAACATTTATGTTTTAATAAAATTATATACAGGGTGGCGCAATAGAACGTGCATATTGTATCATCTTTTATTGCGTGGTAGAAAAGGCGCGGGCTGAGGGCGCCTACATCGTTGTGTTGGCGGGCTCATGGAGTTTTAGTCGCTATGAATCACTTCGACGGAATGCGTCGCGCATTTTACGAGAACTCTCGTTCATATATTGCTACTAGACGACTATATTGTGCTGAATATGGACTACGGCGAATTAGTGAAGCTCCGAGTGCTAATTTAATTAAAATAATTGGTAAAGGTAATTGGTAATTAAAATATGGGTAAAGGGGTTTGAAGAGACCGGTTCAACATTTAAACCACAAGCAAATGGTCGCCCAAGAACATCTAGGACCGAAGACAATGTTGAGAGAGTTATGGAGTCAGTACGAGGAAATCCACAAATGTCGACTCGCAAGAGATCGTCTGTCTTACAATTATCGCGACGAAGTTTGCAACGAATTTTAACATTGGATCTTAAACTGCATCCATATAAGCTGCAATTAACACAAGAATTGAAAGAGTCTGACTTCATAGCAAGGCTCGCATTTGCTAATGAAATGCTTAATCGATTTTCCAATTTTGACAATATCCTTTTCTCTGACGAGGCTCATTTCCTTATGAATGGGTTCGTAAACCGTCAAAATTGTCGTTATTGGAACAGTGAAAAACCATTGCATAGTCCTAAAGCGACAGTATGGGCAGCAATCTCTGGCAGAGGAATAATTGGTCCTTTTTTCTTTGAAAATGCGCGGGGCCAAAACGTCACGGTTAATACGGAACGCTATGTTGAGATGTTGGGCGGATTTTTGGCTCCGGAAATTGAAAGTTCAAGAATAGTGAATTCCAGAACTTGGTTCCAACAAGATGGAGCTACCTGTCACACATCAAATGACTCCATGGCGGTGGTGAAACAGATGTTCCCTGGCAGACTGATTTCGAAAAGAGGTGATATCCCATGGCCCCCACGTAGTCCAGACTTGACGCCTCTTGACTTTTTTTTTGTGGGGATACCTCAAACACAAAGTCTACAGTAATAATTCAAGAAACATCGTTCAGCTCAAGGAGAATATCCGTGGTGAAATGGCAGCCAGTATTACTGAAGAAAGTTGTCAATAATTTTCGTTTGCGGTTAGAGGAGTGCCGACGTAGAGAGGGTCACCATTTAGATGATGTTATTTTTAAAAATAAACACCATTTATTACTCTACAATGCCTTAGATTTATTTTAACCATACCTTTTGTTTTTATTTTGTAATCTATTTTTTAAATATGCACGTTCTATTGCGCCACCTATATGCGCCACATATATTCTTAATGATATTACATTTTAGGTTTTACATATTTGTAGGTATTTATTTTTTTTATATTTTTATTAAAAACAAATTTTAAAGAAAATTTTGTTTTCGTAACATATACAAAATTTAAAAAAATATTAAGAAAGTATTATTTATTTAAAAATTATATATATATTTATTTCATAAAAAAAATTATTTATTTATTTATTTTAAGTAAAAAAACATATGTTTATTTGTTTTTTAAGGAAAAATGTATGTAGTTTCTTTTTTGTTTTTTTTGTTATTTATTGGTATTCAGTTAAGCCTCATGCAAGGAAATGAAACGCTTTAGTCTGTCCTTATGAACAGTGAAGGTTTTTCCATTGTTATCTGTTAGGACAAAGTTATTTAGTTTATTGTCAACCTTGACAACTACATATGGTCCTTTGTATATCATTTATAATTTATGTCCAGCTTCATTGCGGACGAGAACGAGATCGTTAAGGGTTAATTCGATTGGTTTTGCCCAATTATTGGAGGACTGCTGTCTGTTAAGTTTAGCATTTTCTATAAAACTTGCAGCTATGCATTGTGCTACCTGCAGCCTGAATTGGAATTCTTTCTTGTATGAGTCAATATTGTATAAGGGTGCTACTGAATTATTATGAGTGAAATCCAGTGTATGTGGTATTTTACCATAAAGTACCTCAAATGTTGTATTATAAAAATACACAAAAAATTTCAGCCACTTATCCCAATCAGATTTATCAGCCGAAACGTATGTTCTTAGGTATTCGTCAAACGTTCTGTGAGATCGTTCCACTGTACCAAGTGTTTCGTGGTGATAGGGGATGGAGTTCACCTTTTCTATCCTCATTAGTGAGCACAGTTCCTCTAATACTTGGTTTATGTATTCGGTATCCATGTCCGTGACTATTTTAGTTATTGAATTCTATGTTAAAATAAAATCTTCCATAATTGCTTTCGAGCAGATTTATTTGGTATGGGTACAGCTACTAGATATTTGGTAAAATCGGACATTATCTTTACTGCATATTCGTTTTGTGAGTCTGATCTTGACAATGGTCCAATTGAGTCAATGATGACAATTTCAAATGCTTTAGCCGGTGCTGGAGTTATAACGAAAGGTTCTTTGCCCTTTAAGCAGGTTTATTTAGAATCGGTCGTGATCTTTTTCAATTTTGGTGTGAGCACTATATAAAAATTTGAACTCTGCAGAGTTTTATTACCTTTCTTTTTGAAGGTTTCAATAGTTGTTCCTAGGTAATTATGAAGACAGTCATCGAGCGAAGGTCGCATTGTTGTAATTGCAATGTTACCAGCTATTTCATGTTTTAGAAAGATGTGATCTAAGTCGACATTTCCATTAATAACCAGGTCTTTCAATATAATTTGTCTTTGATATCGATTCGTGACAGCGCATCTGTCACTTCGTTTTCATCACCCCTAATATACTCCACTACAAAGTCATATTCCTCAAGGTCTAGCCGCATTCGCATTAATTTTGATGATGTTGTTTTTTTAGTGAAAATAGGTATGTAAGAGGTCTATGATCACTCTTCACTACAAATTTTCTGCCATAAATATATGGTCGAAAATATTTTATAGCCCAGTGGATTGCGCTTAATTCCTGCTCTATTGTAGATTTATTGCTTTCACCCTTTGTAAATGACCTGGATGCATAAGATATTGGTAATTAAATGCCATCTTTTTCCTGACTAAGGACTGCTACACAGGCGTATTTACCAGCTGTCATGATAAAGAAATTTTTTGAAAAATCTGGGTATTGAAATATATGTGGACTTAATAATTGGTCTTTGAGGTATTGGAATGACTGTTCGCATTTTCCAGTCCATTCAAATGGGACATTTTTCCTAGAAAATATAGTAATATGACTTGATAATTCCGCAAAGTTTGGTATAAATCTTCTGTAATAATTACAAAAATTTGTAAAGCGTTTAGCTTCATCACCAGTTTTTGGTGCTGGATAGTTCTCTATTATTGAGAATTTGCTGTCATCGGGAAAAACACATTTATCTGTACATTTGTGTCCTAAGAAAGTTACTTCCCGACAAAAGAATGTACATTTTTCAGGATGTAATTTGAGATTATATTTTCCGCAAACGTTGAATATATCCTTTTGGTTTTGTAGCATATGTCCCATGGAACAGCCAATTACTACTAAATCGTTTATATATACGAAAGCTTGGCTTGGTTAAAATCCAGAGAAAGCTAAGGACATCATCCGTTGAAACGAATTTGGGGCTTTTGTATCCCATATGGTAACCTATTGAATCTAAATGATCCTTTTTCCGTTGAAAAATAAGTAATGTCATTAGATTTCTCATCCAATTCTATTTGGTGAAATCCTAAAATTATGTCTAGGTATGAGAAATATTTGGCTCTGTCCAGTTTGTCAAGTATGTCATCAATACGCGGTAATGGTAATTTATCAGCTATTAATTATTTGTTAACTGCTCTATAGTCAACTACTAATCTCCATCTTTTTTCTGTTATACCTGGTAAGGACTTTTTGGTACTAGCAGGGTAGGACTATTATATTCCGAAACTGATGGTTCCATAATTTTGTCATGAATTAATTTATCAATCTGTTCTTTCTGAGAATGAGGTATTCTATAATTCTTAATGTAAACTGGTTGTTTGTCATGAAGTTTTAATTTTTATTTGTAGAAATTATTAGTGGATATCTCTTCTGTTTCCAATGCGAATATCTACGTACCCGGAGCATTAGGTTTTTAATTCTGTGTGGACAAATCCTGGGTAGGTTTTTAGACAATCTGTCTAATTTTTCTTTCTTTCTCTTTATACATGAACTTGGTAGAACAATGTTATAATCCTCTAGGTTTTCTGTACTAATGAGAACATTATGGATTATTAAATCTTTTTCGGTGGTGTCAATGATTTTCATTAAAGTTTTGGATTTTAATGTAATTGTGTTTGCGATGTATACGTCAACTTGAAATATCTGTTGTGGTACTAATACATCTCCTACATGAAATTCAAAATGTACTGATCTGATGACTTCAGATCTAGCTGGGATTGAAATTGCATTAATGTTTGGAGCACCTAGGAGCGGAATGCCTACGTTATACGGAACGTATTTCGTTTTAAGTTCAATGAAGCCATTATTGCCATTGTAATTCAATGTGCATTTGTATTTCCTTATGAAATCTATTCCAATAATTCCATCCACTTGTATTGGATGCTATCTCTTCTCAAATCTGTGCTTACTTTGGCAAGTGTCTGTATCAAACCTTGTCATATACCATTTATACTTGTGCTTTTATGAATGTCTATTGGTTCGTTTAGAACCTGATTGTGTTTTACAATAGAAATGCCTGCTCCTGTGTCTACTAAAAATATAGATATCCCATCATTCAGGGTTGTTCTGGTACGTATGTAGCTGTATACGAGTAGACTTAAATTTATGTTATATATCCGAGGATTTACTGAGTATTTAGGAGTGCTTGTACGTTTCCCCAGGTGTCCTACGTTGTGTAACGTACATGTGCTACGGTTATTATCCCCATGGATATTCTTGCGATTGCGCCGTTATTGCAGAACGTGTCGCATATTTTGTCGATATTTCACTTGGTAGCTAGCCCGTAGGAAATGTAGGCGGTTTCCAATTTTTTGTTCAGACCCCCGATTTCCTCTTCGTAGGAATTCGCAGTCTTGCCTAGTTGTCGAATGTTCAGTAATTTCGCTGTTATTACGTCAACGGATTCACCCTAGACTGAGGTTTTCAATTTTTTTTATTATATCCTGGAAGGTCGTCTCCGTGGATATAAGGTTTCTGGCTGTGCCCTTAAGTTTTGTCTTGACAAGGGTCACAGCTACTCTTTTATGGAGTCCACTAGGTTCAGAGCATCTATGAAGCCCTGTAGATTCTCTGAACTTCCGTCGAAGTTAAGTATTATTTTCGCTGAAGTGTTTGTAAATTGAATTAACGTTTGAGCCATGTTTTATATTGAAGTTTTTTGTTCAGGAAGAGTTTCAGGAGGAGGTGTTTCAGGAAGTAATGTGTAATGAATTTCTTCGTGTAAGGACACTAGAACTTCAATTACGAATCGTTTTCTTATTGAAACTGTAATTAATTGTTCGCGTATCTTGGTAAAGCGATGGAAATTGACGTTGAATAATATTCGTATTTGTTCCAAATATTGAACAATATTGTTCATGTGTTTATTGATAGTTTCCTGCTTTGTATCCCGGTCCGTGTTAAGACACTTATGGGATTTTAAAAAAATTTCCTTTAGTTTTCTCACCTCAGCAATTATTGTTTCTCAATCCATGGGCAAAGAATAAATTGTTCAGCAATTCTTTATTCAATTGTTTATTCTTTGACGGGTAGTATCATTGATACTTGCTTGGGGGATTGTATAGCTCCATAAAAAATAGTAATTATTTTGTTGGACGATCGCAATTTCGAAAAGTTTAAAACACAAAGAATCGAAGAATGGAAGAAGAATGGTTACCAAAATGGATTTCTGGAAAAGACAAAGGAATAATTTTTTTTTATTTTATCTATGTCGTTTCCGCGACTCATGTATTGCCTTTTTAGTGGCCTCCTATGTAAGAGGTATATTTTCAATAACAAATTTATAGCACCCATTATGACAAAAATTAATGTCAAAAGCCAAAGTGCATTGATCTCATCCGTATGATTGATCACTTCAACGTTATTGATAACGTTGCCATTTGGATTTACGTTTTTCGAACTGGGTTTCCCCATATTGATACAATGTAACGAAAATTGAATCTAATAAAAATTTTTTGTGCTTTTCTTATTTTCTTTTTTTAATTAAATACAAATTTTGTTTTGTTGTTTTTTTAATATATTACGAAAAACAATTTTTTTTATAACTTCTGACGATTCTCTAAGATGCTGTTGTTGTTTCATTCATATTTGATTCATTTGTTTTTGGGAATTATTTTTTTTTTTTTGTTTACAGTGTAAGTATATGGAAAATTGAAACATTAAGAATGGAGAGCTTACAATTAAGAATATAAAGTATGTAGTTTTTTTTTACTTAGTTTTTCCGTTTTATGTTTTGTTATAAGATTTAGGCTAAATACACTAAAGAAAAGCGTTCATCATTGCGTTTCTTCATTTCAAGCCATTATTATTATAAATTTGTAATTATTATATTATAAATAATCTTAAGTAGTATACATTACGTTAAGGTGGAAGAGTTGAAGAGAGAGGCCTCACAGATAACGAAAGTCGGACAAAATTTCCTTTATGAGTTGTACACATTGATGTTGTTGTTGGCGTCGATTACGAGTGTGTGTTGTTATTGCTGCGGCTGTGTTGATACGTTCGGTTGTTGATGTCGTCGCTTGTAGCTGAATGCGATCAAACAATTGTTTTCACCGTGGTTTTTCTCTTCTTCAAAGTGTCCTAAAGCCGTACTGAATGCTCCTTTCTCCACTTCCACTTGGTGGTAACCGCTAGCTAAGTCTAGGGTGGAGAAGTATTTACTATTCCCTAGCTGATCCAAAATTTCATCGATCCTTGGAATCGGAAAAACTTTCTTTATGGTGGCTTTGTTAACTTTGCGGAAATCCACCACAAGCCTCCAGCTTTTCTTCCCGTCCGCCGATGCTTCCTTTGGTACCAGCAGCAATGGTACAACTTCCAACTTCCTAACCTGTCGGTTGATCTGCTCGCGGTGTATGTGAGGTAGCCTATACTGCTTCTGATTAACGGGAGTCTGTTCCGGCCTTACGGGTATTGAATGCCTGATCGCTTTTGTGCAGGACAACTTGTCCCCTTCCAACCAAAAAACGTCGTGATCGGCGGCACAAATTCGTTCGATTGATGCCACCTCCTCGGGGTTCAAGTCGGAGTCTTTTCGAATGACTTTGAGTATTCGCTCCATCCTTTCCCGAACATCTAATTGCTGCACCAAGCCGATTGCATTTTGCGGTGGTGTCTTGAAATTCTTATAGTTACTGAAGCGGGGTTTAAATGATGGAGGTATTTCAAAATCCGTTTCCCTCGGATTCAGCACGGGAACGTGAATCATACCCCCCTTTACTTCAACTAAGGCCGCCGCTAAATAAACCCCAGGCGAAATTTCTTGTTTCTCCACCACCACTGTGGAGTTTTTGACCTCCAATCTTATCCGGGTCACGGTTACGGCCCTTGCCTTTGCTACCCGTGTTTGTCCTTCTGCGCAGAATGTTCCCTGCCGTAACCCTTCTCGCAATGAAATCAAGGGAAAACTCTCCCCCTCATCCGAGAACAACCTCAGAGTCAAATCTCTGGAATCGACAATTGCTCTACCCCACAAATTATCTCTTCCTAAAACTCCATCTGCCGGTATATTATCCTC
>JAHXMU010000382.1:32707-96323 GCA_019455685.1 Philornis downsi | reverse complement strand
AATCCGTTAGGATCGACCACTCACTCTGGAAGAATATCATATCAGCTATGTGTTCAAATATCATGGGCACTTCGTTCATGCTGGTGATGTAAATCCCCATTGGTTCAGCACTTGTTACGAACATCAGAACGGAAACCTGAAAAATCATCGGGATCCACATTGCTACAAAAAAATACAAATTAACAACACAAATGAACAACTAAATAAAATGTGGAGCAAAATTCCCTTCCCCTTTTCCACTCTTTTCAGGCATGCCTCACAACGCTGATTTCCAGCCACTCAGCAACTTTATCAGCTTGGCTAATATTTTTTTTCCACTTTGACTTTTCTCCCCTGCATGTAGCATATATAAGTGGTGTGAACATTCTAATCGATATAACAGTTCACAATGGCCCCCCGCAGTACACACGTGCAGAGCACGGCTGCAGATCCCCAGTCACCTTTAAATACCCCTGGCGACAGTCATTTCCCTGATCTTGGCCTGCCCGTCAACACCAGTCAGCACAGTATGAGTATGCCGACCACACACTGAAATCCCGATTGAAAACACGAGTCAACTCTGAATTCCCCTGGAGAAAGTTCGTATCACGAGCCCGGTCCAAAAAGGTTATCGATTGAGGAATATCGGGCCCTACAAAAACTCGTTCGCCACCGAGACTGCCTACTCCTGATAACTCCTCCTCCCAAAGTAGAGGGGAAAGGAACCAGCGCTTATGAGATTTGAGGAAGGAACTCCATCGATTGGTACAATTAACGCCGAACCTCCGAGTACAGGGGCAGTACAGAGCCCAGTTACGGGCGTCAACAAACTACCGCCCCTCCAACCCTATATTAATACATTTTCCCAAAAACGAAGTGAATAATAAAAAATGGAAAATCCCAAAAACACAACAGTTATTATTTAGAATGATTATTCAATCCCCTATTCTTCATAATTGGTGATGTTTGAAGGTACATCTATTTGTGCTAATCCAGACTGTTTGGTATTTTTCCAACATCTCTCGATCCCTCATGGAACAGTCGTAGGTTGTTGTTATGCCACTTACGAGGCTTCCCCTTAACCTGTATAGTGGTAGTCGTTGGACCATTTACACCGACTACATCATAAGGCCCTACCCAAATCTTCGAGAACTTATTCCTTAGGAGGACCTTGTCGCCGATGGCGAAGGATTCGAGCTTGACCTTTTTGGATTCTCCGTCGGGCATCGCGGCACATATCATGAATTTAGAGAAATCATCCTGGAAAGTTAGAATTAACTTGTTTGCCCGAACGGTTTCTGGCAGAGGGCCTACCATATCCATGTACGCTTTTTGAAATGGACGGTTCGGAGTATCCGTAAGGACCATAGGCATTCCCGTTTTCCGAGGAATTTTGTTCTGTTGACATTTTACGCAGTTACCAATGTAACGTTTCACGTCCCCGCTCAATCCAGTCCATCGGAATTGTCTCCTCAACCTGGCTAATGGTCTCCTTATTCCGGCGTGCCCCCCTAATGGAATATCATCGAAGTCTTTTAAGGCCGTCAATATTTCCCGTGGGTCTTCTAGTGTCACGTATTGTGACACATTTTTCCCTTTGCCTTTGCGTTGATTGCATTGCATATTTGTAATGCAATTGTTTTTGTGAAGCAACGGCATCTTGTTTACAAATTTTGCTAAATTTGTAAACAAGTTGTTGGAGACTGCCTTGCAGTGTTAGTTGTTGCTACAAAGCAACTGTAGTGTGATAAGTGGATTGTTTACAAAATTGAAACTTATAAGTCCACTTATAGTGTATTTTGTTGCTATAAAGCAACTGTGCATTTTGGTGAATATAGTGTGATTATTTCTTATCAGTGCTAGTTGGAGGAGTGTATACTTCTGTAGGCCTTATGGTCGGTCGGAGGAAGAGGGCGACGCCGTCGGCTGGAGGGGAGGCCTCCGCCGTGTATACTGCGTCAGAGGCAGAAATGTCGTCTGCTTCTGGAATGTCCAGCAAGCGACGGCATAAGAGGAAGGGGAGTGAGGAGGAGGCAGGAGCAGGCAGAGAGGGGTCTGTTAAGGTGGCATCGCCCAAGGTGAGGTCACCAATAGTGAAGAGGGCAGCGGCAGAGAAGTCGACAACGATTCCCATATCTTCCTCTTTGGAAGATCTGGTGAATCTGGGGGGTCGACGTCAGGGAAGAGGCCCCACAATAGGTGCTTTGGGGGCCATTGGGAGGGCCCGTAGGATCACCGGACGGATGTCCTCCTCGCTTACCGAGCGGGAGGACCTGGACATGGCACTGCTGAAGCAGATGCTGGGCTACTCTGCGGAGTACCAGGATCTGGTAATGGAGCTCGTTGCGGAGAACAAGCGCCTTAAGGGCCGCATGGATGTGTTGCGGATGGGTGCAGCGGCAAGCGGTAGTGGAAGCGCTGTGCAACCCGCGGGTTCTGGCCAGATGGCGCCTCCGGTAGCTCGAGCTCCGGTGGCGGCTGCCTCCGTAGCGAAGGCACCAGCAGCGCGACCATCAATCGCTGCGCCAGTTGCTGCCAAGCCCGTCGATACCTGGTCCTTGGTGGTTCGTGGCCGTGAGGGTCAAACCGCCAAGGAAGTGGTGAGCAGGCTCGTGAGCGAGGTCGGACCCACGTTGAAGGAGCGGGTGCACGAAATCAAGGCGATCCGCGGCGGTGGGGTCATATTGCGGACTCCGACCAAGGCGGAGCGCGCGAAGATCGCCGAGAAAGGGAAGTTGGGTGAGGCGGGTTTGACGGTCTCGGTACCTGAGACATTGAGCCCGCGTGTCATTGTCCAGGGGGTGGACTCGAAGATCACCCTTGACTTGTTCATGGGTGACCACTTTGAGAAAAACCTCAAGGGCAAGATGACACCTGAGGCCTTCAAGTCTGGTGTCCGTCTCCATAGCCATCCGTGGGATTGTACCAAGGGTGGGGCAGTAAATGTCGACCTGGAGGGTCAGGCTTCGGCCATGGAGTCTCTGCTGACGGCACAACGCTGCTATATTGGCTGGTACTCTTTCCGCGTACGTGCGATGGATTTGGTGCCAAGCTGCTTTAAGTGCCTGTCGTTTAACCACTTCAGGAAGGAGTGCCGTGCAAAGGAGGATGGCTGCTTCCGCTGTGGTCAGCATGGGCATATGGCCAGGGACTGCATTAACCCAGTCTCGTGCCGTAACTGCGCTCTTCGGGGGGAGCCCTCGGATCACCGTATGGTGTCTGAGGACTGTCCGTTGTATTGCGCAATGGTAGCCAGGGCGAAAGCAAGACATTAAGATGGGTACCCGCCTTCTACAATTGAATTGCGGTAGAGGCGTCGCTGCAATGGCGGAACTGGGAAAGGCAATGGTTGCAGTATTGCTCTTATACAGGAGCCCCACGTAGCCCATAATGGGGTGCGTGGGTTACCTGCTTTTATGCGGGTATTTCCTGATAAAAGACATAGTGCTGCAGTCATTGTCAATGACGTTCATTTAGATTGTACGGAAGTTTGTAGCTCGGAATGGGGGGTTGTGTTTCTGTTGAAGGCGATTTCGGTCGTCTTCTCCTAGCTAGCTTGTACTGCAAGTTCAGCGAGCCTTTGGAGCCATATCTTACGTATATGGATACAGTGTTATCACTTTCTAGTGGTTACCCTGTAATCTTCGGTTTGGACGCGAACGCATCTTCCCCGATGTGGTTTAGCAAGGTAACCGGCGCTACGTCCGGCTATCTGAGCCAATCTGAGGGTGAGGTGCTAAGTGAGTGGATGTTCTCTAGGGGACTCCACGTGGTGAACGAACCGAACGAACTGTATACGTTCGATAGTGGTCATGGAGTTAGCGACATTGATGTGACGATTGCGAATAGCGCAGCCATATCCAGGTTTCAAACTAGATGACAGGTCAGTCCGTCCGTGAGTGACCATAACTACATTGAAGTTATGCTCACTTATGAACGGATTGAAGGTAGCAGCGTAGGCATCAGGCGTTGGCGCACCAGGAACGTTAACTGGGATGCGTATGGGTTACACATCGCAGCTGCAGCTGCCGATGTGCCGTAGAAGCCTTTAATCGGATGACAGTGGATGAGTAGGTATCAGCGATTGTTGAGACTGTTCACCGCGTCAACGACAGTCTCCTTCCAGGAGCGTGCGGCGTACTAGGAGGAGAATAAGGTGGCGGTCATAGGAGTTAAGTCGGAAGAGGAGATAAGTTCGACGCCTCAGGAAACGTTTCTAGAGGGGTAGGAGAACAGAGGTCGCCGACTTGGACCACCTCAGGTCATCGTATAGAGCCGCACTTAACGAATATAAGCAAATGCTTATAGACGTTAAGGAGTCAGAGTGGCGCCAGTTTGCAACTCGGCATAGAGATGATCCTTGGGGACATCTCTACCGCATCTGTAGGGGAAAGGGCAAGAACGTGGAAGTCTCAGGAATAAAGGATGGTGACACCATCCTGACTTCCTGGGTGGACTGCGTTCAGGCTTTGTTGCGGGAGTTCTTTCCTAGGTCTGAGGCTCTGGCCCCGCCTCCTTCGGAGGTGGTACCCAGTGCGCCAGAATTGGAAAGAGCAGAAATCGTGGAAAGCATGACGCTTGTCAGATGTCGTAAGTCACCCAGTATGGACGGAATAACCGGAGAGATGTGTAAAAGCATCTGGAAGGCTATTCCGGACTACCTCGAGGCTTTATATAGGCAGAGTGTACATGTTGGTTATTTTCCGCGTCAGTGAAAAACAGCCAATGTCATTGTTCTCCTAAAATTGCCCGATAAGATTAGGAGCAATCCTCGATCATACAGGGGTATTAGCCTGCTTCCAGTGCTTGGAAAAGTACTGGAAAGAATAATGGTGCAAAGACTGAGTGAGAGAGTCATTGACGACATGTGGTCTTATTAATACGGCTTTACAAGGGGTCGTAGTGTTGAGGATGCCTGGATCCACCTTCAGAGGTGCGTGAGCGAATCCTCTGAGAAGTATGTTCTCGGTGTATTCGTGGGCTTCAAGGGCGCTTTCGATTACCTGTTGTGGGTGAGGGTGTTGGAAAGGCTTCAGAAGGTAGGGTGCCAGGAGTTGTGCCTTTGGCGTAGTTACTTCTGTGGCAGAACAGCTAGAGTAGTTGGGGCAAATAGTGCGGTGGAACTCGATGTTGTTCGTGGCTGCCCGCAGGGCTCCATCTGCGGTCCATTTATAAGGAAACTAATGATGGACCCGTTATTACGGCAGCTAAGTGACCAGTGCAAAGTTTGCGTATATGCTGATGACCTACTCATCATGGTTGAGGGCCCCTCTCGTTTCCAGGTGGAACAGAGAGTTCTGGCCATGATGACGATAGTTAGGCAATGGTCGGAACATGTCGGCGTAGATGCTGCTGTCGATAAGACCAACATGATGCTATTGCGGGGTAGATTATCTCGCAAGCCTCTTGTTCGTTTGCGTGATGGGTCTGTGCTCAGGTGCGTCATCGAGGTGAAGTACTTGGGTGTTGCCATGGGAGAGCGAATGAACTATTTGCCTCATTTGGATAGGCTGAGAGGGAAGCTGGTTAGCGCTGTCGGCCAGCTTAGACGAGTGCTAAGGAGTGGCTGGGGGCTTAGCAGGCGAGCTGTTCGTATCATCTATCAGGGGCTGTTTGTTGCTATGGCAACTTACGCTTCCTCTGTGTGGTACGGATCGGTGAAGTCTGCATTTGGGTACCGTAAGATCCTCTCTTGTCAGAGAGTGGTGTTATTAGCTTGCATGCCAGTGTGTCGTACGGTTTCGACAGAGGCCCTTCAAGTACTGATAGGTGCTGCCCCGCTTGATCTTGTCGTTATCCGTCGCGCGACGGAATTCAAGGCCAGGAAAGGGTATGCACTTATGGGAAAGGACTGGCCCATTGAGGGGGTAGAGAGCATGAGTAGGGCTGAGTTTAGCGGGCTCTTGGACGAATGTGTCTTGTCGAGATGGCAAACACGTTGGGAAGAGAGTCAGAACGGACGTGCAACATTTAGGTTTTTGCCAGATGTTAGGTTCGTTGACTTTGGTTTTAACCTTTGCCTTGGTTTCTTACTGACGGGACATGGGTCACTCAATGTCTTCCTGCATAAGAGAGCCCTGTCCGAACGCGAGTCGCGCAATTATTGTGCACCAGTCGAAGACTGGTGGCACGTTTTGTGCGAATGTCCCTTATATGCAGATATAAGGGACCTCCAGGGATTAGCGATAACAAGGTCTGGGGATGACAGAGTGGTTAGCAATATGCTCTCTACACAGGGTGGTTTGGCTAGAGCAACGGTGTTTGCTTCCAGAGCGTTTGCTCGGCGGAGGGCTACTGTGACGTAGTTGGGGGAAGTGGGTCAGCTGACCTTTTCACGGCAGTCTGACCTGGGGGTTGAGCGGCTGTGGGGCTGTTCGGATCATGCTTATCCCACAATCCCGTTCAGCTTGATTGTTGGCAGCTGTGTGCTCCTTTGCCGGGGCACCAGTCGCTGGGCCGCAAGGGGTTGAAACTGGAAGTAGATTTTCTACAGAGTTAGATTATCTACGAAGTTTCACCAGAGGCTTTGTCTGGTACCGGGGGTGATAGGGATACACACGGGCAGGTCTCGGGCTCGTGCCCTGTCATCTGTATCTTGTTGATCTCTCGGGGGGTACGGACAGGCATGGGTCTTCCCTATGTCTATATTTCATGGTTGCCGTTCACCGTCGCCGAACGGAAGGGGTTTGGAGTTTTCCCCGCCTCCCACCGGTGAGGATACTGCATCCTTGCAATGTAGTATCGACCGTTCCATCCGCCTGGGGTCTCCGTGCCTGCAGATATGTAAAAATGTCCAGTATGTATCTCTTGCCACAGGGCGACCAATCCCGTGAAGTATGGTGTATAAATCACGATTTGGTAGTAGCTTTGCTAGGTGCTTTGCTGCGCAGCTCCAACCGGTGAGTTTGGCCGGTAGCGTGGGGATCAGGAGGCCCCGGGACTGAGTTCCCGCCTGATCATTTGGTGTTGGACCCCTAGTGGGAGCATCACGCGGGTTGTGGTTGATATCAAAATCGCTGGTAGAGACTTTGTGCTCGAATGTGGAGTTGCATTGCAACCGGGTGCTACAGACCCATAGAGTAGAAGAGGTGGTAAGATAGGCCTCACCTCCGCCAATGGGGATTATGTTCCATACTAGCATAATCAATGTGGTATCTCCTGGCTGCGAAGAAAGGGCTGCCAATATGTGTTAATAGCACAATTGTCAGCCCCTTTTCCTAGATAGCCCAAGTCTTTACTTGGCTATCCCAGGGGGGCGTCGGCAATCGCATTGTAATATGCCCAGTGTGTCGCACACCGTGGGTAAGGCCTTCACGGCGAGACTCACGTTAAACCCTCGTGGATTTCTGGGGCGGCTATCATTGCCGCGGGAATTGTTTTTACTTCCATTGCCCCCTCCATTATGCCTGGGATGTAGCATCGTATGATGCTCGGCCAGATACTCTCGGCATCATTCCCGACTGGTGCAATTCTTTACCGTGTGGGAGATAGGACGAACACGTCACAGAGAAGAAAAAAAGAAACATTAGTTCTACTCGGGATTGGGGAGAAGCACGAGCTTGACAACTTTCCTCGTAAGAACGTCATTGGCAGTTCGTACATCAGCCACTCGTACTTTTTTATCGGGCCTAAATAGACTTTTTCTACTCTGCCTATCTTCTATTCGTTAGGGGGAAGACCATCCTTCCTTATGACGACCATGCCGCCAACTTCAAAGTCTTTCTGGGGAAAATTCCACTTGTTACGTTTGTGGAGTTCCACCAAGTATTCCTCTTTCCAGCGTCTGGCAAAAGAGTGGTGAAGGACTTTAAGATTCTGCCACCTGTTGACATAACTAAGCAACCCGATCGAGGTATCAGGTTCAGGTGGTGACAACAAAGCGGAGGCTATAAGAAAATGCCCAGGAGTCAAAGGTGCCAAATCGTTTGGACTATCAGTCATTGGACTTAGGGGCCGAGAATTCAAGCAAGCTTCAATTCTGGTAAGCATGGTAGTAAATTCCTCAAAGGTGAATCCCTGGGTGTTAGAGATCTTTTTGAGGTGAGTTTTGAAGCTTTTGACTCCGGCTTCCCATAGGCCTCCCATGTGCGGAGCTATAGGGGGTATAAAATGTCATTCCATAAGTTGGAAGGCATCTTTAGATATTAATTGACGCTTTACGTCAGTCAAAAAATCGGCTTGGTCTCGACCAAGAACATTGGAAGCTGCTACGAATGCTGTTCCATTATCGGAAAACATTTTACAGGAGCAGCCTCTTCGTGAAAAGAAACGAGAAAAGGCAGCAATGAAGCAATCTGTTGATAGATCGTTAGTTGCTTCAAGATGAATTGCTTTTGTCGCAAAGCAAACAAAGACGAGAACATATCCTTTTGTGACTCGACAACCTCTACCTATATACGACTTTATTTCGAAGGGGCCGACGAAATCGACACCTGTAAAAGGACGTGAAAGAGATGTTCTTTCCCAAGGGAGGGCGGCCATAATTTGATCAACGGCTTTCCTTCTGCACAGGGCACATGCTCGGCGATTGTGAATAATAGTTTTAGCAAGGTTCTTCAGTCTAGAGACCCAAAATTCTAATCTTATCAATCTTAACATCATTGAGTTTTCACCGTGCACTGACGCTTTGTGGACATATTCCAAGTACAATTTGGTGAACCTGACATTACAGAGGAAAATTTTGGGGAATCTTTCATCGTACGTTAGAGTTGGTGACAGCACCAATCTACCATTCACTCTCATAAATCCGTTCGAGTCAAGAAAAGGATTAAAGTTTATAAGGGGGCTCTTTTGAGATATGCGAGCCTTGTTCTCGAGTATATTATATTCGGGAAAATGGCGACGCTGGCAAAGAACTATCAAGCGGCCTTTCACGAAATTGATCTCATTTTGTTCAATATTGCACGATGAATACGAGTGCGAGACCTTATATTTCGGGTGTACTCGATGATAAAATCGAAATACATAAGCTAGCACTCTCATAGCTCGTGGTAAATCTGAAAAGCGGGCCAAGATATCCTCAGTCTCGGATACCTGGTACAAATGGACTCGAACTGGTCGAGATTCAAGATTCGTCATTAATTTGAAATTCGATTTAGGCCATTCGTTTTGAGGGCGACATAACCAAGCGGGGCCGTTCCACCATAGTTTGCTTGATATTAAGTCTCGTGCTAAAATGCCACGAGTCGCAATATCTGCCGGGTTGTCATGGGAAACGACATGATGCCAATTGTTTCCGACTCTCTCCGCTAAGAGAGAGACTCAAGGTCTCAACCTTGATAGGCGCCACTTTAGTCTTTGCAGCTAGCAAATGTGTCGTGATATCACCGACAGCGTTTTTAATGCGAATGTATAGTGAGGGCGCATATGCCTTTTCAGAAGCGTCACAAAACGCATGAAGTTGAACTTCATTTTCTGGGTTGTAGTCAACCCAACGGGCGATCTCGATCCTTTCGATCTCACTATAATCGGCTAAAAACTCATGCCATTTGCGTAGAGTCATGGGTTTTAAGCATTCGTCCCAGCCAGTTTTGTCTTTCCAAACTTGTTGCATTAGAATTTTTGCGACTATGATTTTCGGGGCCAACCATCCGGCAGGATCAAATAATTTCGCAATTTCAGACAAAACGGCTCGTTTGGTGACTGATGATTTATTAGGGGCCGAAACAGCTTTGAAAAAGAAACAATCTTTTCCTGCGTTCCAACGTAAACCCAGAGTCTTCGTGGTACTAGCACCAGAAATTTTCAAAAATTCAGAATCATGTATATATTGCGGGGGCAAACACTCTAATAAAGTTTGAGTGTTAGCCGTCCATTTGCGAAGGCCAAAACCAGCAGAGTCTAGCACATCAACAAGTTGATTGCGACTCTGAATGGCCTCATTTATGCTATGAGCACCAGCTAAAACATCATCGACGTACATGTGACATTTAATAATTTCACTTGCCAATGGGAACTGAGATTCGCAATTCTCGGCAAGTTGAAATAGTGTCCGTATCGCTAAGTGGGGGGCGCAGTAGACACCAAAAGTTACCGTATTCAGTTCAAAATCCTGAATATCATCATCTGGATGATCACGGTAAACTATTCGCTGATTGGGGGTTTGTACGGAATTAACAAGTATTTGGCGATACATTTGTTCAATATCCGCATTGAACACATACCGGAAAAATCTCCATCAAGGATTAGTACCGTCAAATCGGCTTGTAAAACGGGGCCGGTATATAAAATATTATTAAGGCTTATGCCATTTGACGATGGGCTAGAGGCGTTAAACACCACACGAAGCTTGGTGGTGGCGCTGTCCGGTTTAAATACAGCGTGGCGATGAAGATAATACGATTGAATCTGATTCTGAGTATCACTAGTACTCAGTCTGGTCATATAACCCAGAGTAAAATACTCCTTCAGTACTCCATCATACTGGGCTTTAAGATCGGGGTTTTTAAGTAAACGGGATTCATTTCGCAGAAATTGCGAAATGGATCCGATTCGGGGCAGTCCTAACTGCATACTTACTGCCTTCTTCGTTGCGATATGTTGTACGACGATGCAACTCTTCGCATAATTTTTCTTCCTCAGAAACTATGTGTAGCTTCGGCACGTTTTCAATCTCCCAAAATCGTAAGAGTTGATCGTTCAACTCCAGGTGGTTGTAATATAAAACCACCGGTTGTAATGGCCTGTGTTGAAAGATTTTGCCTGTTAAAATCCAGCCAAAGACCGTTTTTTGAGCAATGAGGTCACCACTCGGATGTTTCTGGACGCCGGCAAGCATAATTTTCGAATATACGTCGCCGCCTAGCAATAAGTCCATATGCGAACACTTCAGATCACTTGTCGTGACTTCTGGTAAATCAGAATTTACCAATTGGGCCACTGAATATGTAGGAAGACGACCAGTCAACTTTTCTACTACATAGGCAACAGTGGATATCTCAAAACTCGGATCAATAGGATAAATTGCAGATTTTAGTCGATTTTGCGCCTATCGCACCGTTAAGTCCGACAATATCTGCTGTAGGGGCTGTGAAAAGAGGCAATTCAAGTTTCTTCTGTAGTTTTTTCGATATAAATGTGGGATAGGGACATTAAGGGACGATACCATATTGACGTACTCTAGGTATGCAAACCCTACACATATCCGATTAGAGTACGACGACCCTGAACATAGATGAGAGCACAGCACAATGGACGAACAGAAGAAGTACAAGAGAGGACAAAAGGATTCAACAGGAGAGAGACAATTCGATCGAGGCAGTCGTTAAACTGAATCCTCGAAGTGAAGTCGCAACGATCGGTCGCTTAGTAAATAGTGTGATTCTAGAAGTATACGTTTATTTTAATTACTTTGTTTTTTTAATATTTACTTTCAATAAATACTAATGTTTGAAGTCACCTAAACATTGTTTCCAATTGCCCCAAAACCCTAGACAAAGAACCACAATTTGGGAGCTCGTCGGGATTTGGAAACACAAAAACAGTGAAAGTGAAAGAATTGGAAAGAACTTAGAAGAAACAGTAACATTGTGTGTATGCAAAAAGTAAAAATCAAGTTGAGTGGAAATAACGGATTATTGTCCAGGGAAAAAAACCTTGAAGAACAGTGCAAACAAAGGAAAACAGTGAGAAGTTGACCGATCAGTGAGTGTTGCGAACAGCGAAGTTCATTTTTTTATGCTTCCAACAGACATTTTGTTGTTGTTGCTCAACAAAGCACAAACCAAAATTCTGAATGTGACCAAAGTCATAACTGAAAAGGAGATGACCGTTGAAACTTGCAAACATTATGTCGAGAGTGTGAAGAATCAAAAATCAATTTGTTTTTCCCTCTACAACATCGAGTATTGTGTACGTGTTTATAATAAACCACCCTCAGTTGGCAAAAAAATCAGTTCGCTCTGCTCCGGCGAAGCAGAGACTGCGCGACGTGTACAAGCAGCATTGATGAGTGCAGATGGCAACGAATAAGACGCAATAAAGTGGACAAGCAGTGATTGGCAGTTTGGCGACGTAGAGGCGAGACGATGAATTTACCGTAATTCCGTTGGTGTTTACGTATGTAATTTAAGAATTTTTTGATGTGTAAGAGACGAAATAGATCGAGAGATGACAAGAGTTTTTAGAGGAAAAGAGCATTAGAAGTGTTACGCTCTGTAGATGATTACTAGAAGTATTTGATGCAATTGAGCTCTAGAAGTTTACTCTCTGTGGAGGAAATAATCTAGATGATAAAGAGCAATAGATGGATAACGCTCGATAGGTGTTTATTTGATTGATGTTTAAGAGTCATATATTTTTACGCTAAGTACGTGTATGAAGTTTTAATGTATAAATGCTCAGTAGAGAATTTGAATATTAGATGTTTAAGAGCACATGCTTTGATGATTAATTTTGTTGATGTATAAGGGATGATATTTTAAACACTAACAATTTTACTGTTTAATAGAATTTGATGTCCAAGAAGTTGTAGTTATTTACTACGTTGATATACTGAAGTACGATAGAAGTACGGAAATTCTAAAAGTGTAATATATTGATTGATTTGAATTAGAATCAAAATCTTGTTTTACGGAAAAAATTTTGAAAATTCCTTAAAATTTAAAAAAAAAAAATTTTCTTTAAATACTTAAAATAAAATAAATACTTAAAATAATATTTTATTATTTGAATTTGTAAAGCACTGATCGTAGTGGCGATGGATATAGAACAGATTTTGGGTATGACGGTTGAGAATCTTAAGATTAATTTTTATAAATTGAATCTTCCTAAGACAGGGAACAAACCAGAATTGCAGGAGCGATTGATTAAACATTTTGGGTTACGACGGGAAATGGAGACGGAATCTGACTATGGGGAAGCTTCTTCTGCTGTTGGTCGGACAGTAGTTGAACGCCCTAATATTTTTTCGCTACGGGATATCCAGGAATCAATTTCCTCTTTTTCGGGAGATGGTTTACCCAATATTGAGCAATGGGAGCAGGAGTTCGAAGACGTTGCGTGTACAGTCGGTTGGGATAATTTACGCAAGTTCATATATGCTAAGCAATTGCTTAAGGGAGCCGCAAGAATGTATATCAGAAGTCAATCCGATATTCGGGATTGGTTTTCCCTTAAGGAATCGTTGACGAAAGAATTCGGCACGAAGTTATCATCACTAGAGGTCCACAAAATTCTGTCAAGCCGACGAAAGAAAACCAATGAGACTTTACGAGAATATTTATATAGCCTTCAGGAAATTGGCAAACCCATCGCAATTGACGACGAGAGTATTATTGATTATTTTATTCAAGGAATAAAAGACTCCAGTGTGAATAAGTCAATTCTTTATAGCGCTAGAAATATAGATGAATTAAAGGACAAAATTAGAGTGTACGAGAAGATTAAAGAAGCTGGAGAGTCATCAAACTCGAAAGGATTCGGATCTGACGTGAAACGGAACTTAGTTGTTAAGAATGAGCAACGTTGTTTCAAATGTGGTGACAAAGGACATTTGGCTAACGAATGCAAGAAATCAGAGGTGAAATGTTTTAAGTGCAAGGGCTTTGGGCACAAATCATTCAATTGTACCGGCGTCAAAAAAGAGAAGGTAGACGACAAGAAAAATGGAAGAGACAACATTCACACACTAACTAATGACATTGCCGCAGCATCTAGAAGAATTTTCACAGATATTCAAATTTTCAACAAAAAAATTTCTGCTATAGTTGATACAGGAAGTGGCATAAGTGTTCTACGTTACGACACGTTAATGATTTTGGGTGACGTAGTACTTGAATCTGAGGTCAAATCACTAGCGGGCATAGGTGGCAAAATAATAAACACTTTGGGCAATTTTACGGCTCGAGCAAAATTGAATTCAGTTGAGATGGACATAACTTTTCATGTCGTTAGGGAGAATGATATTTTGTACCCGGCCGTAATAGGAAACGACGTTTTGAATCATGTTGATTTGATCATAGACGCAAAGGGAGCTAGATTTCGTAGGAAGATTCCAGCATGGTCATTGTTTGAGAATGATGAAGGCAGCGTGGACAGCACTTCCGCTTTTATGAGACCTGCCACACCGGAAATCAATCCGATTGCAGAACTTCAAAAAGAATTTTCCGAAATAGTTCACTCCGCTTCGGTTGAAGATTTTAAAGAAAACCTCAAACTGGAACACATCGATAAGAAGACACAGACTAAAGTTCGGGACATGATAATGTCATATAAACATATTAAACCAGACACTTTCCCTGTGAAGATGAGGATAGTTCTTAAGGATGATATTCCAGTTGCACATAGACCTCGTCGAGTGCCTTATTCCGATCAATGTATTATCGATGACCAAGTCAAGGAATGGTTACATGAGGGCATTATAGAACAAAGCTGTTCAGAATACTCTGCTCCAGTTATGCTGTGACTACCGGAAACTCAACGAGAAAATTATTCGCGATAATTTCCCAATGGCATTAGTTGATGATGTCATTCAAAGGTTGAAGGGAGCTAAAGTGTTTACGACATTGGATTTACGAAATGGGGTTTTCCACGTTCCAATTGAACCTGATTCGCGAAAATATACCGCTTTTGTGGCAAACAACGGTCAATTTGAATTCAAGTTTGTACCATTCAGAATATCCAATTCACCCGCAGTATTCTGTAGATATATTTCGTCAATTTTCCGTGAGTTAATTAGCGATGGAACATTAGTAATCTATATAGAGGATATAGTTATACCGCCAGAGAACGAAGTTGAAGGTGTTAGGAAATTGGAAAAAGTTTTAAAGGTCGCGGAATCAAACGGGCTGAGCATAAAATGGAAGAAATGCCAATTTTTAGAGAGGAAAATCTGCTTTATTGGCTATGTTTTAGAGAACTCAACAATATCACCATCTACTGAGAAGACACGAGCTGTGAAAAATTTTCCATTACCAACAAACGGAAAGGTATTACAAAGATTTTTGGGACTTACATCTTTCTTGCGACGTTTTATTCCAGGATATGCTACAATAGCGAAACCGCTATCAAACTTGTTACGGAAAGATGCAAAATTTAGGATGGGGGATGAAGAAATTTTAGCTTTCGGGCAGTTGAAGAACTCAATGATTAATCCATCAGTTTTGAAAATTTTTGACCCTAAGTCCATCACGGAGATTCACACTGATGCTAGTTCATTTGGATACGGTGCAGTTTTATTGCAGAAAGATGAAGATTCACAACTCCATCCCGTGGAATACATGAGTCGGAAGACCACCTCGACGGAACAAAAGTACCACTCGTACGAAAAGTTTTGGCCGTAATAGAAGCGCTTAAGAAGTGGAGGATGTTCGTATTAGGGATACCGATTAAGATTGTTACGGACTGCAATGCTTTTGCATTAACCATGCGAAAACAAGACGTTCCACCTAGGGTGTCAAGATGGGCTCTTTTCTTACAGGAATTTAATTATAAAATAGAGCACAGACCGGGTTCCAAAATGAAACATGTGGATGCTCTCAGTCGTCTGTCATGTTTATTATTAGAAGATTCCTTGGGACATCGACTAAAATGGTTCAATGGAGCAGGAGATAATTCAAATAGCCCATCGTCAAGGACATTTTGCCACTCGCAAGACTCAAGAGTTAGTCCAGAAGAACTATTTTATACGGAATTTGTCCAATAAAGTTGATAGAGTGGTCAAAAGCTGCATGGAATGCTTGGTATCCGAGGCAAAAAGGGGTCGTAGGGAAGGATTTCTTAATCCTATCGATAAAGCCGATAAACCATTAATGACGTACCACATTGATCATGTAGGGCGGATGGAATCCACACGCAAACAATATAACCATATATTAGTCGTTGTGGATGCATTTTCAAAATTCATTTGGCTGTATCCCACTAAGAGCACAGGCACGAATGAAGTTGTGGATCGATCAACAAAGCAAGCTGCAGTATTTGGAAATCCCAGGAGGATAATCACTGATAGAGGAACTGCATTTACATCAGGGCAATTTGAGGAATACTGTGCATCACAGTCCATACAACACCTTTTGATAACAACCGGCGTAGCGAGAGGAAATGGTCAAGTGGAAAGAATGCACCATACCGTAACCACAATGTTGAGGAAGTTGTGCGTAGAGAACCCTGAAAACTGGTACAAATACGTAGATCGTGTTCAACGTGTTATGAATAGTACACCACCTAGAAGCACAAAATTCGCACCTTTCAAATTGTTAACTGGTTTGAATATGCGAGAAAATGACACAACAGACATTCGCGAATTACTTGAAGAATTAGCCATAGAAGATCTGGATCGTGAAAGAGACACTATAAGGGAAGAGGCTAGAGAGAACATTCTTGATATTCAGCGAGAAAATTGCAGAGATTACGACCGTAAAAGAATCCAGGAGACTGTATACGACGTCGACGACTTGGTCGCCATTAAGCGCACACAATTTGGCACGGCTATGAAATTGAGACCGAAGTTTCTTGGGCCTTATAAGATTACGAAGAAGCTGAACCATGGTCGGTATGAAGTCGAAAGGATAGGTGATGTTGAAGGTCCTAAACGTACTGTTACAGTTGTAGATTTTATGAAACCTTGGGGAGAACATTCGAGGGCGAATGTTAGGTCAGGACGGCCGAATGTGGGATAGGGACATTAAGGGACGATACCATATTGACGTACTCTAGGTATGCAAACCCTACACATATCCGATTAGAGTACGACAACCCTGTACATAGATGAGAGCACAGCACAATGGACGAACAGAAGAAGTACAAGAGAGGACAAAAGGGTTCAACAGGAGAGAGACAATTCGATCGAGGAAGTCGTTAAACTGAATCCTCGAAGTGAAGTCGCAACGATCGGTCGCTCAGTAAACAGTGTGATTCTAGAAGTATACGTTTATTTTAATTACTTTGTTTTTTTAATATTTACTTTCAATAAATACTAATGTTTGAAGTCACCTAAACATTGTTTCCAATTGCCCCAAACCCTAGACAAAGAACCACATAAATGTGGCCTGAGCCTATTAAGGCTCTAGTTGAACATCTCACACCGTGGTAACATACTTCAACAAAGATTGTTCCCAAAAGGACCGTGGAGTATGGTGACATTTTCAACTGCGTTGCAAATGTCTGCATTGAACGGGCAGCCGCTGATGTCGTAGGTTGATCAACAGCGTCTGAACGGGCTTGAATTCCTATATTTTGAGAATTTCCAGCAAGCTCGCTGGGATTTCGACCGGGTTGTTGCGAAGATCCCGTACGATAAAGCAACGAGTGATGCTTCTGTTTACAATGATAGCAAAAATTTGAGCTCTTACATGTACTGAATGTGTGAGATGATGCTAAACAATTTGTGCAGCATTTAAGGCTTTTCACCTTATTTAAACGATTTTCGACAGACATTTGTAGAAATTCTGTACATAATCTAAGTGGATGGTGTTCGGAGCATAAGGGGCATTTCTGCTGGAAAGTATTAGAAGGGACTATATTCCGCTGAGTGTTATCAACGGAAACCGTGGTAGCAAAACTTTTAAATTTTCTACAATCTTCCGTTCGATTCTTAGCATTTGAATTTTTCCTAACATGACCGATATTCGAAGCAGATTCGGTTTATGCGCTCCTCTGATATCGTAAACGGACTCTAGCGCTTGATATTTTGAGGTCAGAAATTTGTCCATATTTTCCCAAGTGGATAAGTTGGAGCTGGTCCCCTAAGATTGCTCCCAAAGTCCGAGGATGAATTCAGGTAGACGTGTAGAACAGATGAACACGAAAATCACATCCCAGTTCTTTGTTTTAATTCCCAATAATGATAAATTGATTATGCAGTCATTGATAGTTCGCTACAATCGCTTTATAGTGGGGCCAGATTCTTTATCGACAATGGCAAGATTGAAAAGTGTTTTTAACTGGGCGTTTACGAGAACCCTTTTATTCTCGTAACGATCTATTAGATTCTGCCATGCCATCGCAAAACCCTCATTAGTCATGGATCACATTTTTATAGTATCACGTGCTTCGCCTTCTGTTTTTTGCATTAAGTAATTTCTTTTTTCTCATTTTCTGGATATTACTAATATGGTCATTATCCTTGTATAGGGCAGAGAACATATCTCTGAAAGTGTGCCATGTTTTGTAGTCTCTCGAGAAAGTTTCGGTATCACATGGGGGAAGATTAATTGGGATAGAGGCTGATTTCTTTTTAGAATTCAAATTTTCTATGAATACATCAATGAATGCCAGTCCCCGGACATATGATTTATATGCCGACATATATTTCGGTTTTATTACCTCAATAGAAATTTCTTACGGGTCCGCGTGGTCACAAATATATCCGTAACAATCACGGAAAGCTTCCCAATGCCTGATAAACTTTTGCCTGTGAACTCCAAGGGAATGAGTAGTGTGCTCATCTTCAGGCATTTTTGTGAACAATTGCTCTAGATCGGTCAATCGATCACCGCTTCTAATTGAAGCTTTAAGTTCAGCCATATTTTATTTAAGGTCGGTAAAAATGAGAAAATTGGGGTCGAAACGACTTCTATTTCAGATAAAAGTAAATTATGATTTCGGAGAAACCAATTAAAATATATAAATCTCACAAAAAAATAGAAAAAAACAATTCTCAAATTTTAATACTAAATTTGTATTATGTTACGGGGCAAAATTTTGCTTTACCAATACCACTGTGCTATAAAAAGAAAACTACGTATTAGTAGACGATACAGAGTGCAAAAACATACAATCCAGATAATCCAAGTTATTTGTTGGTCGAAACGGGTTTTAGTTCGATACCAATAAGATTTTCTCTTTAAAACCATAAAAATTTTAAAATGTCGTATTAATTTTCGATTTCCGCTTTAATTTGATTAAATTTCCAAAAAAAAATTAATTTCCCACAACATAAAGGAACAAAATAGTTTTGTTCCGTTCAGGCCCATTGTGCACAGAGACAGGGAGAATTAGCAAAGAGCGCAATGACCATTAGCGATCAGCGGTTCGCTCATACGCACACACACGCACTGCGCAGCAGACAAAAGTGTGGATAACTATAGTTCAAGAAGGGAGCGGGGGGCACACAAGATTTTTTGTGTTTTGTTATCGTCGCTGTAAGCGGAGTTGTGGCGCAATGTAGGGACAAATGAAAGCTACGACGTAAAGCGAAATACAATAACAATTGTATATGAAGGGAGTGAGGGGAACACAAAATATTTTGTTTTGTGTTACCGTCGTTGAAAACGATGTGGTTGCGCGGTGTGGGGATCGAAAACGGAGACGCGAAATGACAATAACAAAATATTGAATTGTGTTCATGCACTTTTTCTTTATTATTGTTCGTATTCAATATCACAGCAAAAATCACACAACTTACCTCTGGGTTTTTGTTGCTGTGATTATGTTTATTATTCAGATGTAATCGGGGGCAGGGGAAAATGCCAAACAGATCGCAATCTAAATACAAAAGGGGCTCAACTCAAAATTCTCTATTATTCAGTAGAGGCAAAAACCGTTTATGTAAAAATGGTTGCAATATGACTTAAAAATAGACATAACGGCATTTTTCCAGTTAAAGAAGATAGTGATGAGACGGAAATTTGTTATAGTAGTTAGAGATGTGTAATGTGAATCAGTTTATGGGAAAAAGTAGATTTTGACAATTTTTGAGTTGTGCTCCTTTTGTATTTAGGGTGCGAGATATTCATATCTAAAAGAGAATTGTTTGGGCAATTATTTACTCATTTGCGGGTGGCTCAGGAATCCGGCTCGAAGGACCAAATGTTTGGGTGTAGGGGCGAATAAAGTGATTATCCAAACCGGGTTGAGAAATATAAACAAAATTAGATTTTTCGTTTTTTCTATATAAATTTTATTGACGTCAGGGGTATATTTTACTTCGGGTTAGCTTGACGTCTTGATTACAAGTGACGTATATCTTATTATTTCAATCTCTTTTCGTTATAATCCTTAGGGTTGCACTTAAGGGTAACAATTCATTTAACTTAAAACTATTAGGGTGCCCAGCTAGACACTGATTAAGCGGAAGCTTAATCGGCTATTGCTCAATGTGGCAGTGCATGCACAGTTCAATCACCCAAACTTGTTTTCGTCAACACTAAGCAAAAATCAAAGCGAATTGAAAAGTGAAGTCACTAGCCCACATTAATCAGCAGAAGAGCAGCGGAACAATAACCAGCTCAAGTTGCACTTTGGTGCTCACATTCTTCTTCTTCCGAACGTTTTGAAGCAGATTTTATGTAAATCTCGATTTCTCAAAATGTTATTAAAGTCTTGTCTATGTCGGGAGACGTAGGACCAATAGCGAGATTGCATGTGGGCAACGAAGAACAAGTGGAAGAATGATATGATCCAGCAACTATCCAACCAAAAATTGTATTTGTAAGACATTGCATGCCAGCTCCCAGCGAAAAACGACCGTCGAGCAACAAATCAAAAAATATCTCAGAACTAATCAGCAAGTCGATACGCTGCGATTTGTAAAATAATGGATCGGCCAATTCGATGGTTTGTGGAATATTCCAGTGGGCTGTTTCAATGTACTCACCAGGCTGTCGAGCAGAAATCGAATTGGTGACAGCAAAATTTAAGGACCACTGGAACGAACTGATACGAGATTTCAAAGTAGTTTCCACCGAAGATTTGATTTTTGTGCGGACTTCACCAATTCCAGAAATTTCTTGTGTAAATGCTCTACATTTCAACTTGAGCCTCTTTGCTGTTTCTTCTGAAATAAAGTTGATTTCAGAGCAAGAATCGAGGAGAGCTCTTACCGGTTGAAATGTGTCAAAATAATCCTTGATGTGAATCACAGCTGTAGGAATTATCGCTTTCTTGAATGAACGAACCACTAACGATACAGGATTGCCATGATTTTCCGGTGAGGGTTGCGTTTGATGTTGGACTGAATGCGATGTCGAAGCTATGGTATATTCAGAACCACCAAAGATGTGAAGAATTGTATGTTGAGAAGCCTGGCAAATTCTGCAGCGAGATTTTGATGGACATTTTGATACCTGATGACCCTTGCGAAGGCAATTGATGCAATGTTCATTACGCTTTATCAAATTAAAGCGTTCAGAAACGACGAGCGAAGAAAACGATGAACATTTTGCAAGATTGTGCTCCGAAGAGTTGCAGCAATAGCAATTTGTATTTGAGCTGATGAATGTATGGGAAGACCATTTGAAATTTGATTTTTGGTTCATACCCTTTGATTTTTCAGGCATTTCAAACTTTTTCCCATGGCTTTCCAGAAATTGACAACGATGGCTCAAGACGTCGTAACAGGTTTCCCAGGTTTGAATTCCTGTTTTTCATCGTACCTTTTCTTTGTGTCTGAACCTAATTTTGACAGTACAATATGAACTAAAATACCATTCAGCACTTCCATTTCTGAACCGAGCGACAAAATAAACCTCTGGTTGCAGCAACAGTATCAATAATATTTCTCAAACAGCCACCATCAAGCCTTTGTCATCTTTGGAATATCGAACAACGTATTGATGTGTTCCAGAAATATGAGCACTTTGTTGTCGTAACGTTCCTCAAGCCTCTTAAGAGCCTTACGGTAATTCTCCTCTGTTAGCTGGTAAGATTCCACCACAGCTAGGGCCGGACCAGAAAGATAATTGAGCAAATAATTGAACTTATCGACACCAGATAACGATAAATTCTCGTGAACCATGTTACTAAAAGTTGTGATGAACCTTTTATAATCGGCATACTTCCCATCGAAGCAAGACAGCTTTAACGAGGGCAATCGAGATGAATTGGTGACACCAGAAACCGATGCGTTGAAAAAACTTTTCCATTGATGGAGGGCAACGATTTTTATTAGGCAATTTTAATATTTTTGCCTTTGCTGTAATAAAAATTTCTTCCAATTCGCCTCTTGCATTATCAGTGGCACAAAATTTCTCTATTTGCCCCTGTACATGACACAACTGTTTGAAGTAGGACTCCAAAATTTGTAGTCGGCATTCCAAAATGGTGGCATCAGCTTTGTCCCCATCTTTTTCTACCTTTTTTTGAATGTTGGCTATGTTTCGTTTCATTGTTCCCCTCTGCTGTTTGAGCGACGACAATTCTGAGCCGCTAACGGCTATATCAACAGCCTCGACGCCATCTTTATTCATTTTTAATTAAAGGAACAACGGATATGGAACAATTCGAAATAAATTTTAGAAAAATCAGCAAAGAATTGTATAGCGCTCCAAGTACAATAAATGAGCCAAATTTTCCGATACTGTTTCGGACGACTTGTATTACAAATTCGGATAACCTCAATGATATCCTCGGGGAATCCACCAATTAAGATAACCTATAAGATGTTCCTTGTGAACCACGCACAACGGAGTCAAAAAAAAAAATCGCTGAAATAAAATACGGCTCCTGGTAAGATATCACAAAACAATTGTGATTCTTTCGATAATATATCCAACGGCAGTGATAAAGCGATGTCTAATGTAGGCTAGTACCGGCAAAAGTGGTTTGTCTCAGCTTCAGCGGCAAATTTCACTGCAAAGTAGCTCCAACAACGAAAAACCTGCAAAATCCGCGTCAACAACTGTGGCTCCAAACACTATTTTGCTTCACCGAACACTTTATACTGACCGTCCTGTCACGGTCGCCAAATGTTTGCGCAAAAGTCGTTTATATTTTATTTCCCGATACCAACAAAAAAAAAAAGATTCCAAATTGCGGCTCAATTTGAGCTTCGATGGTTCACGATTTATTTTCAACTACCTCTCCTAAATTATAATTATCGCTGGGCCACCAAAAAACAATACAATAGAATAAACGATAGTTAATAAATATATAATGCAAGTGCAAGAGCAGCAACAAAAAAACTTAACGAAAGAAATTCAAGTAAACGGCATGAACTATTTATGCTGTTGTTGTTGCTCTGCTTAACAGAGCAATTTGGCAAACAAAAAGACAACAACAGCGCATGAAACTGACCAAAGAGAAACATACAGGCCTCTCACAGAATTTTGTGATATGGTTTCGAATTCGCATTTTCCAAATCGATCGATATGGTTTAATCTTCTTCAGAAATCGATCGATTTTGTTAATTCCCAAATTGAAGATATCCCGTTTTTTTGATATGGCAACGCAAAGAATAAAGAACGCAAAGAAAAAAGCAAAGACCATATGTTTTAAAATAAGCAAAAGTGTTAAAATTATTACAAGTGACAAGACGATAATTAAAGTTTGTAAAGTAAAAAGTGTCAGTTATTTGAGTAAAAGATTAACTAAAAAAAAAAACAAAACAACTAAACATGCCCGGAATTTCCGTAGTGGCTGTGATGGAGGCACAAGAGCGTCATTGGTCTGCCGAAAAATTGCGCCGTCGAAGTTTGAGAGATGCCTCGGATCCTTTGGCATACCCAAACTCAGTGTATGTTCATACACACATAACTACATTGCTACAACAGTGTTATTTTATAATTATTGGTTTTATTTTAGTTTCATTAGTTATTATCGCCTGAACAAGGAAGGCTTTATTATGGTGTTGGATTCAATAAAGGATGATCTGAAGCGGTCGAGTATACATCCAATATTGCAGCTTTTTATCGCCCTTCGGTTTCTTGCAACTGGAGCATTCCAAGGTGCAATAGGTAAGAATTTGTTGATAGTAGTATTTCAACTTTGCTGATCGTAATATCATTATAGCAAAATATGTTGACATCACTGTAGGAAGAAGCACTGTCTCGACGCTGATGTGGCGGGTTATTGATGCCATTGAACGCCACATATGTTCCCAATGGATAACAATTGCGATGTCTGTCCTCTTTTTTGTTGTGGCCGCTTTCTTTTTACAAATACCTTCCAGTCCGCCCAGGTTTTTTTCTACCCATTGATGTCCTTGGTTGGCGGATCGGAGGAATTTAATTTTGCGGTTAGTTAAGCCCACAACGCTTCAGCTGCCACCCTATCTCCCTTTACATACCCCTTAGCTATGTCCTGGTGGGCATCCATAAACTCGGCCAATATACGCTCTTGTGCGGGACTGCTATGTTTGCTCCTAAAATAACGCGAATCGTTACTAAATAAAATATTTTAAGAAAATTTGTCCATACTTACATGTTTTCACAAATTATTTTGTTTGTTGTGCCTTTCGTTTTGTTTCGTCAAAACTTGCCAGTATGCAATGTTATTGCAAATTAGTTACTTTTACTTTGAAGAAATATGTGGTTTACACGAAAAAAAGGTGGCAATATTGCATTAAAAAGTAGTCAAAAAAAAAGTTGATTGCTGTGCTACCCCCGAAAAATACGCAATAATTGTTTAAATTAATCATTAATATGTTTATTTTCACCGCAATCTATTAAAAAACAGTATCTTTTATTGAAATAAACCAATTGCAAAGACATTTTTTTAGTTTAAGATAGGAAAAAAACCAAACCCATTTACATAATTAAAAGTGGTTTCAAAACGAAAAAATTTTGCGGTTTTGATTGTCTGGAGAAGCAAATTACGAATTGGAAACCATTTCGATCGAAATGGTTTTCTGGGACAGGGCTGATAGAAACAGTTGTATGCGTTGTTGTTGTCACATCAGTAACAACGAAAACAAATATGTTGAGGTGGCCCATATTTCAATTATTACAGAATAAAAAAGAATATAAACTTGCAATTTAGGTCGATCTTATCCGTCAGGTGTATTAATAAAATAGAATTGTGCATAAAATTACAATATATAGCAATGTGATAATATAATATACAATTACAATTGAAGACATTGCGAAATTAAATTGTATTGATTCGTTGTTTTCACTCTTAATAGTACACACTGCTGCATTTTGAGTTCGTTGTATTCTCTGTGTACCAAGTAAGCAGCTAAGTATAGTATGCCCCATTTAATAAAATTGTGAAGTTTAATCGAAATAAATAGGTTGCCAGGACCTTTTCAGTTATAGGCAGTTTGTGTCACCAGGAGCACACGTAATACTTCTCTGTAGGAAGTCATGACGATTAGTAAATTAAGAGCATTTTTGTTTTGCTTTCTTTTCTGTTTTTTCTTTTTTTTTTTTTTTGTTTATGGGAAAGGAAGAAAGGAAATCAATATAAAAGGCAAAAAAAATAAAAAACCGACAAAATGGACTAAACATAGAGAAAAATGAAAATCTGAAAAGAAAATGCGAGAGAGAAAAGACAATAATAAATAAAAATAACTTTAAAATAATTTTAATAAAGTGATTAAACATTCCCTTTACCTTTTCACCGTTTTGGCGCGTCTTATGCATTAAGGCGTCGATCACTTTTTTACAGAGAAATATTGAAACATCTACAAGTATCAGACAGTTATCATGAGTTAAAATAATCCTAGATATCATTAGGTTGCTCGTTAAAAGTCTACATCTTATTTGTCTTTCACTTTTTTGGCAGCTGTTTCTGAACTCCACGTCTCATGCTTCTTGCACAGTAGACATGTAGTTTTATATTTGATAGATAAGTGCTTCAGTACAGACCATCTGTGCTAGCCACAATTGTTCTCTTCTCAAAAATATAATTTGCTTGATGATATCTGCGGTGTGACATCTTGCGCCAAATATTTTTTAAAAATAGCGATATAAACAACTATCACTGCGAAGAAGTTGGCGGACGTAACTTGGAGATGAAGCTTTTCCACATACCTTTTTAAAGTAATAAAAGTCTCCGATGTGCCCGTTACATCGCGTTGAGTGAGTCTATAAATAGAATGCGTGCAAGCTCACTGAATGTAAGAAATTCTCATGTGTTTCATTCATGAGATGCAAGGAATTTGTTTTAATAATGTATTGGTATTCTCTGGCTAAGGGCACTGCTACACGTTCAATATATATTGAACGCGATCCAATATCGCGATATTTATTGAACGTGTAGCATGCGCTATTGATGGATCGCGATCCATATCGCAGAATGGCCTAAATTATGGAATCCAGATCGCAGATCGTGGATCGCGTGATAAATATTGAACGTGTAGCATTTTCATGATATCAGATCGCGATACGTTAATAAGAAGAGAAATAAAGCATAAAATAAAAAACGCAGTGCAAAAAATTTAACAAATAAAAAGTAAAAATTTTATTATTATTAAGCAAGCAAAAAGCTAAATAGGATTTTTTTTTGTTTTTCTCGCAACATTTTTTTAATAACCGATCTGCACTGCACAAGAAAAACGTAAATACTGACGCGATAAATATTGAACATGTAGCATACGCTCGTGATCCATCAATCCATTAAAATGGATCGCGATCCAAATATCACAATATATATTGAACGTGTAGCAGGGGCCTAAGGGAATTATATTATTTCCTATTTTAACTCGACAGACTGAGAAATTATTTTCTGTTGAGAACTAATTGAACCAGTCGGGGCATATAAACCTATTTGCGGATATTTTTTAAACGTATTCGGACATTTTTTAATGTTATAAAATGTTGATTATGATTATTATTTTGTCTCTCTGTGCAGACAGACGTGTTTGTGCATCGGCTCTAGAAAAATAATTATAAAAAAGGTTAAATATACTCTTACCCCAAAAATATTCAGTCAGAAGACGCTAAATCAAAATTCCCCAGTGCAGTGATAATAACATTCAATTTATAATATTACAGTCACAACAAATTTGGAAAAAATATAGTTTACATTTCGCATATCTTAAGGCCTATATGAATATCTCACACTCAGAGAGACATCTGAGTCTTAACGGCAGAAATGCCTATCTCTCAATAAATGCAAACGAGTGTCAGAAAAGTGCATCCCAAAACAAAAAAAAAAGATGACAGTTCTTTCCTAACCGCGAAAAGTAGTGTCAATATGAATTCCCCCTCAGCTCACATCTCTCCAAACAATGATGACAGTTTGGCAAGTGAACAAAATATGTTGTCGCCTAAAAGTATGCCCGTAAGTACTTCGTATTCCCATGCTCCACAACCAATCAGTTCGCCCCAAGTTAAAATTCCGCCTAAAAGTATACCCGATATTTCACCTTCCATTCGTGCAAACGGTGATACAGTGGCAACTCTCGCGAATGCTACTCAACCGGCAATATCGACCTCGAAGGGCGCTATACCGAAACAAAAACCTCAAAATGAAACGGTTCAAACTGGGATAGACGTTTACTTTCCCATTCTGAAAAGAAAATTTAGCCCTAAGTCTAGCCAAAAACTTCCAAACTCGAAGTATTCCAGAAGCATCCCTCCATCACAGGTTGACTCAAGAGGTCAAAATTACTACGCAATTTTGGTCACAGAAGACGAAAATTTGCAATCACAACCTAAGAAAGCACAAAAGCCTCCCCTAATATTCCTAAGGGAAGCTATCTCTAACATTCTGGTAAACAGATTATCTCATTTAGTTGGTAAAGACGGTTTCCATGTAGTGTCCCTGCGAAAGGGGAAGGTGCTGGAGACAAAAATTCAAACATATACAGAAGAAAAATATCGTGAAGTTTCCACATTTTTTGACCAGGAATGTAAGAATTACTATACTTACCAACTCAAAAGCTCTAAGGGACTAATAGTTGTAATCAAGGGCATTGAAAGCAACGTTCCCATACAGGAAATAAAGGAGGGTTACGAAGTGAAATCCATTCACAATATACTCAACAAGTTCAGGGCTCCTCAGCCCATGTTTAAGGTGGAAATAGCGTTTGACTATGCCCACATGAAAGGAAAAAATGAACCCCAGCCAATTTACAATCTCAGATATCTGCTTCATCGCAGATTATCAGTTGAGGAACCGCTAGCGCGCAAAGACCCTCCCCAATGCTTAAACTGCTAGGAGTTTGGGCATACTAAAGCTTACTGCAAATTACCATCCGTAGGTGTGATATGCGGAAGTATTCATAAAACTGCAGAGTGCAAGTTACCAAAAACAGATCCCAGTCTGAATAAATGTGGAAACTGTGGAGGAAACCATACAGCTAATTATAGAGGTTGCCCCGTGTACATAGAACTAATGGGGAAGCTCTCTCAAAGAAGGCAGGAAACTCCTCAGTTTCAAGTGCCAAAGTTTGAGTGTATCACGAATTCAGTCCCATCAGTCTCAAATGCCAATTCAGCAACGGCCACTCAAATGACATATGCACAATCTCTGAAAAATCAGGTTCCCCCGCAGAAAAACAATATTGAAACCTCAATCGAATCCCTCATAAAAACTATGAATGATTTCATGACAAATATGCAGGGGATTATGCAAGAAATGTTACGAAACCAGAATACGCTCATTCAAGTTTTATTAACCAGAAAATGAACTTTATAAGAATTTGTTACTGGAATGCCAACGGACTCACCCAACATAAGAATGAAGTAGAGTATTTCTTGAGATCCCGAGATATTGACATTCTCTTAGTCTCTGAAACTCAATTCTCGCTAAAAAATTGCTTTCGAATAAATGGATACTCAACCTACGATAATTAATGATCAGGTAAAGCACTTCCCTCTACGCGAATATAAAACTGATCACATACAAGCCACTTCAGTTGCACTAACTGGATTAAACATAATAGTTTCTTCCATATACTGCCCTCCCAAATATGTTATATTCAAAGACCAGTTTTCACACTTTTTCTCTACTCTTGGTGACAAGTTTATAGCAGCCAGAGACTACAATGCTAAACATACCTTCTGAGGGTCTAGACTCGTCAACCCCAGGGGCAGGCAATTACTGAATGCTATATCGAGTTCAGGCCTAAAAGTTTTGTCTGGAGGTGAACCAATATACTGGCCCACGGATCTCAATAAAACCCCCGATCTCATAGATTTTGCAGTTATGAAGAGCATAACAAGAGAACACATCATCGTTACTCCTTCCCTCGACCTCTCATCAGAACCACAATTCTCACAGTATTTAACATTCCCTTGAACCCGGAAATCTCTTACCATTTCCCAAACAGGCATACAAATTGGTTGAGATACAAGATGTACATAAGCTCTCATCTGTGGCAAAACTTTTCTCTCAAAACACCAGATGAAATTCTGTCTGCCATCAACGTCCTCACTACCACAATGACAACTGCCGCAAACTAGGCAACTCCGCACAAGGTCTATGCTAAAACAAAAAATGACTCCTCACGTCATATTGAATCTCTAATCAAAGAGAAAATGAAACCGAGAAGACGATGGCAAAAGCACAGATCTCCCTACCTCAAAGCTCGTCTCGACCAGTGCAAGTCAAAACTGAGATCAACTCTGGATGAAAAAAAAGAAATCTCCGAAGCCCGCTACTTATTTCGTCTAGGAGCCACACAAAATACTGACTATAGCCTGTACAAGGCCACAAGGCAATTACAGCGTCCTATAACACAGGAGTCTCCAATACGGATGAAAGATGGAGGATGGGCAAGGAGTAGTGATGAAAAAGTGAAAGAATTTGCTGATCATCTGGAAGGAGTATTTACTCCTAACTATTCAATTTCTCGTGTGAATCCAACGATCATTAGCCCAATGGTCACAAATCCAATGAAAATAAGTCTATCTCTCTTAAAGAAAAATGTTCTCTCGTTGAAAATGAATAAATCTCCTGGACACGATAAAGTAACAGCGAAAATGATTTCAGAACTCCCTCACAATATCCTCAAATTAGTTTTATTTATATTTAATGCTATACTTCGAATTGGATATTTTCCTCGATCATGGAAGCTGTCTGAAATAATAATGATCCCAAAACCTGGAAAGGAACTGTCACAAATTACATCATATCGACCCATAAGTTTACTCTCTATTTTATGTAAACTGTTTGAAAAGATCTTTCTCCAAATGTTGTACCCCCATATTGAAGCAAACCATGTAATACCCACGCACCAGTTTGGGTTTCGCAAGGGTCATGGAACGACAGAACAAGTACACCGTATAGTAACCCAGATCAGAAAAACATTCGAAGATCGGAAATATTGCTCAGCTCTCTTTATAGACATCTCCCAAACCTTTGATAAAGTGTGGCATGAAGGCCTTATTAACAAAATAGTCTCTTTTCTACCGGCAAATACACACAAGCTCCTGGAGAGCTATCTGAAGGATCGATCTTTTGTAGTAAAATCGAAAGACTCTGTTTCAACTCAAAGAAAAGTTTCAGCAGGAGTTCCGCAGGGCAGTATACTAGGCCCTATACTATATACCATCTACACCTCTGACATGCCTGTTCATTCCCTAATTGAAACTTAACTTTCGCTGATGACACTGCATTCATGAGCATTAGCACTTGCCCATTAATGGTTTCTAGACAACTGCAGTCTCATATACATACATAAGAATCTTGGCTCGAAAAGTGGAAGAAAAAAGTAAATGCCACTAAGAGTGTACAGGTTACATTCTCTCTTAAACAGAACAATTGTCCAGCCCTCACTATTCACGGTAGTACCATACCCGTTCATAACCATGTCAAATATTTGGGTATTCACCTTAATCGACGTCTCACCTGGAAAAATCACATTGACTCAAAAATCATACAATTGAAATTAAAAATGGCTCAACTCCACTGGCTTATTGGCTCCCAGTCTACTCTCAGTTTAGATAATAAAATCACCATTTACAAAACCATATTAAAGCCAATATGGACATACGGCATCCAGTTGTGGGGAAAAGCATCGGCTTCTAACATAAATAAGCTAAAAAATACGGCTAAAAAGAAAGGACACGCTAGACTTGGTCCGGTGATAAAAAGTTCGGCTCGCCAAAAACAAGATCTGGCAATGGCAGGATACTTTAGTTTAAGATAGGATTAAGATTTGAATACTTATTGTAATTTTCGAAAGAAAGATCCAATAAAGAAAATGAATGAAAAAAAAGTGTTTAACACTACGAACTCTGCCAAATCCTTTGAAGCTGCCGAAGTAATTCCGGTGCTTGCAGAGTTATTCTAATTGGCCATCTACGTGTTTTTTCGGTTGTTGTGGTTATAATTTTTGGCGGATAATAAATCGAAGTAATCAGTACGATTTCGTACGCGTATAAGTTGATTGGTAATTATTTTTTTTCTAAGCATTGCTTTCGCAGTGGAATTGTAGAACACATGCCGTTGATTGACTGAAAACTTGACACATTGGGTGTGCTCGCATTTTAAACAGGAAACCAGGATCAAATAGGCCTTTGTTGTGGTATATATTTCACGAATGATCCTGCTTCATACGATGTAACTGTATTGTATTTCAATAGAGCGTTGTATATATTTATGTGAGACATCATGCAACATGGAGATCTTGCAGTTGTTATTCAAGTAATAATTTTCTCGTTTATCGGCACTTTTAAGGATAGTGAATGAATTGTAATTTCAGCAGTTATAGTCTATAATTATACATAAGACTACAAGTCCCCATTCGTATTCCAAAATTTACAAGAGAATTTACGTAGAGTAATTTCCACGTCGAGAACGCCTATCATTAATTGAAGGACTTTGGTTGCCAACTCTTCCATTCTGCAAGAGCGTAAATATCACGTTTCGCATTTGAAATTATCCGCAAAAAGTTTATGTGTTTCCCGAGCATCGTTCTATTCACAGAAAATCAAACACATCTTCTTCAATATTGATTTTTAGACTTTATTTTGTGGTTTTAGAACATTGAACTCTTCTTTCATACGAAGTCTCTGCTGCTCTAGACCTTCTATATATTCCTTCAGCAGTAGTACGAAAATGCTCATGGATTTTCTTCATGTGATTGGAGATTCCATTTGCTTTCCCGACTCTCCTTGCAATCGTAGAGTTGGAACTGCTTTTGACCAAAGATATTTTGGTCCGATTACCGATATGGTGACGACAAACAAAGATCGTGTGATGGATCGATGACCAATTTCACATTGAATTCAAATATAAGTCTTTTTTCATTAAGATTGTATTTTGTATGAAAAGGTGAAACCCAAAATAATTATAATTGTTCTTAAATAATTGTTAATAACCAGATCAAAATTGTTCTTAATGATATTTTTCCATTTAGCTTTAATATATTATAACATGCTCTGAATAGTTTGATACAGCAAACTGCGCTCGAACACTTTTATAAAAATTGTATTCAATAATATTTTTTGCAACGCCAAAATCGGAAAATATAAATAAAAAAAATTATCCAACCCCGATGAAGTCGCTCAAAAATGTTATAATTTGACAGACCGGAAGCTCCGCTTCCGAAATATGGAATTTCTTCTTGTTTTTCATATTTTCATTTAATGTTGCACTGACGATGCATTTTGTCGTATCTGAAACATCAAACGTTGGTTGGCTTTTAAGGGTGAAAAACCCGAACATTTTTCCACATCGGATATTGTTGTATGGACAAAATAACTAATAATTAATTTTTGAACAAGTGCTGGAACGGCTCTATCTTTTTCTTTATACTAAATCCATGTTAAACATAATCGATTTTCTAACAAGTGGGTCAGTGGTTATTTAAAATATTTAATATGTTGTAAACCCTAAGAAGAAGTAAATATCTGTCTACGAGTTTGACTACACATTCATCAGACATATTAATACTATTCGTCAAATAAAAGGGTAACAATTTTGGTGAGTATTAATATATGGCGGTGTCTATCTCTTTTTTTATAAAATTATTTCTTAATTTCTTTAATTTCTCATAAAATTTAAATTTACTTAGGAAGCAGATACTTTCGTCGATCGTTCCTACAGGTGGTACATAATTCTTGACGAAAATATACATATAGTTTGGTGACTATATTATAGTGATGCTTCCGTTATTAAAAGCCTACGCATTTCCTTTTTTTGTCAAAAACATATCTTGTGCTTATATGATACACTAATTTTTACCTCATTCCTCGTATACAGGCCAATGTTCTAATGCAAAGTATTTCAACTTGGGACATTCTTGCCGCTGAAAAGATAACCAACTGTTCATTCTGAATCGAAGAGTTTGACACTACTTTGTAAACTTTGGGGGGAACGAATTGACGTTTCACACTTTTAACATTTTTCTGTCCCGTAATTAAGATAAATTTTTTCTATGCAATTCTATTTTCATTCGCATTACAATATTTCAAACATATTCCTAAAAGTATTACAGATAAGAAAGAGTTATCATTTATCAACTTCCACTTGCATTTGTAAAACTTAAAATTGCACCCAAACGATTTCAACTGGACAACCGCTTCTTGCCCATGGATGTGCACTTCACTACGTATTTCCACAGCCTGTGTAATATTTTGCTCTAATATTTTGAATATTTTTATAAACTATTTGCAATTTCAAATAGGCTACATTATGGTTGCAGGCTAGAACAAGATTTTTGCAAACGCGCATTTGTCCGACACTTACAAGAACGAAAACACACTTAACACTTTAACCACATTTATTCATTTTAATTAAATTTTATAAATTTTTTGTTATAACAAATTTTACAAATTTTATTTACCAAATCACAAATCTACTAGCGGAAATATCGGGAACAGAAACACATATTTGTGGTCTGGGAAGAGTATGATGAAACTACCTGATTGGATCAAGATAACTTGATTCAATTTTTATACTAAACATTGAACTGAACATATATAAAGGCCCATACTAGGATCGTTCATGTGAAAAATGTTTTCTACTATGTTGCCGATCTTTCTTAACGTTTTTAAGGCACAAAGCGATGCTTAAGCTAGAAAATAATTTATATACAAACTTTTATATTCTTTCTTATAAAAAGCCATGAGCTTCGTGTGATCAATTTTTTCATTGCAGATATCAGGAAAAAGTAATTTAAAACTAATATTTTGGATGTAAAATTTCGTCCTTTGTAGGGAAAGCAGTTAACGACGAAGAAAAATAAATTCCGAGAAAGAAAAGGCTGCAGATTGATCTGCATTAAGTCTTATGGACTCCCATGCCTGATATGTTATATATTAAGACCGACAAATTTATCCATAAGCTACCGTTTATGGATAGTATTTTTTACCAGATTATATGGCATTAAGATACAAGGTGGCGCACGAATCATGCTACTAACACAAAACGGGGACCAATGGGGACTGTTTAAAGATGTTTTACCCAGAACTACGCCGAAGACGCATCCGTTTCAACAGCATTTGGTTCCAACAAGATAGAACAACTGCACACATAGCCAGACCGGTTATGGCGGAGCTCTAACGAAAATTTCCAAAACAAATTAGTATTCGGAAACACCAGTTTTCGCTGGCCCCCAAGGTCGCCTGACCTGACTGCACTAGACTTTTTTTATAGGGTTATGTCAAGCAAGAAGCGTACAAACCGAAACTAAGGAATTTGACTGAATTGAAGCAGTCTATTAAAACAATAATTGGGGGATCCCGACTTCAACTCTTTAGGCCTCAATGAATAATTCTCGGATCAGATGTCGCATGTGCGTGAATGAGCATGGAGGCCACTTACGATCTACCATCTTCAAAGCCAATTACGTAGAGATGGCACCAGTAGGTTGAAAAGAAATTATTTTGGTGTTTAGTATATTTATATTTATTTGAGCCATGTAATGAGCTAGCTGTAATGATAGACATCGCATATTGACCGAAGATTTGAGGAAAACGGCGTCGTGAAGACGCTTCATAGAGTCTTTGACGATGTTTCGCTATAATAAAGTCGAATTTTTGCGTCGATTTATAACCATGGATGAGAGATGTGCCACCACTTCATACCTGAGACAAAGGAAAAGTCAAAGCAGTGTACTGGAATGGGAGAATCGTGTCCAAAGAAGGCGAAGACGGATACATTTTCAGGCAAGGTAATGGCGTCTGTTTTTTGGGATGCTCATGGATTATTTTTATTGATTATCTTCAGAAAGGAAAAACTGTCATTTAGGTGATGAAATTATGGAAAGGAGACCGCGTTTGCCGAAAAAGAAAGTGTTGTTTCATCAAGACAATCCTCCAGTTCACATATCCACTATTGCGATGGACAAAATAAATTA
Organism: Philornis downsi; assembly: GCA_019455685.1. Lineage (NCBI taxonomy): Eukaryota > Metazoa > Arthropoda > Insecta > Diptera > Muscidae > Philornis > Philornis downsi. The sequence goes on along the minus strand of JAHXMU010000382.1, from coordinate 61,495 downwards.
ATTAAATTTCGAATTGCCTCATTATGCCAGAATTAGCTCACTCGGACTATTTTCTACTTAAAAATATTTGCCAACAATGGAGAAGTTTGACAATTTTTACTATAAACAGCGCATAAAAACTATTGAATATCGCTGGAAAAAGTGTATCGTGCTAAAAGTAGGAAAACAAAGAACATTTTTCCAACTTTAAAATAAAATAGAAACTTCTGTACAAAAGAAAAAAAAATAAACAATTGAAATACATTGATTAAACTAAAGTTATTTGAATTGCTTATTGTAGCACATTTGGCCACATTGAATTTATCTCATTTGAGATTTTAGGTGATTTTCGCAGTTTCGGGCGAAATACAAAAGGTTCTGCATTCATCTTACCACTCTGGAATTTTATCAACTTTTCACTTCCATTCGCAACTTTGTTTTTAATATGCTATTCCGTTTAAATACATAGTAGTAGCACGTGTTTGTGACTCCAAATTGGAATAAAATATAAGCATCTTTGCGACCTTTTTTGTGTTGGTTTCCACTGAAATAATATGCTTGATATTGCATTTGTAAAGCTATGATTTTTTTTTTTTTTTTTTTTTTGTATTAATATTCCGCTATTGAAATAGAACGTTAAAATACGAGGTGTGCTCAAAAACAAATGTGAATTTTCAAATTTCGCGGGCTACGTACATACATTAGACTTTCGATTACTATTTTTTTTTATGTTGGTACCCTCGTCTCGAATATATGTTGACGGTTTTATCTATACAGAATGTTTAGTTTGTTTGTGAGAGGCATAAATAAGACAAGTGGTTTGCGTGTTCCGTGATTTTCTGCTATCGAAAAAAAAGGATCAAAGAAGTTGCATCAAATTTTTTGTAAAAATGGAATTAAGTGCTCAAAAACACAACACAACAAGACAAGCTTTTCACAGAAGGTCGAGAAGATGTGAATGACAGCATAACAACCGATGAAAATGTTGAGAAAGTGAAGAAAATTGTTATGGAGAATCGTCGAATCACAATCAGAGAAATTGCTGAGGATGTCGGCATATCGGTTGGCTTATGCCATGCAATCTTTTCGGAAATTTCGGTTCAAAGTAGCTGACCAAAAACAACGTCGCATGAGCATCGCTCAGGAATTGTTGAATGGCGTCAACGCTGATCCAGATTTGCTGAAAAGGGTCATAACTGGTGACGAATCATGGGTATATGGTTATAACATCGAAACCAATGCCCAATCGTACCAATGGAAGAGTCCAGAACAGCCAATATCTAAAAAAGCACTCCAAGTTCGATCAAATGTCAAGCTTTTACTCACTGTTTACTTCGATTACCATAGCGTAATGCATCAGGAGTTCTTATCATAAAGTCGTACGGTAAATAAGGAGTATTCCCTTGAAGTTACGCGCCGTTTGCGTAAAGCAATTCATGGCTTTTGCATCATGATAACGCATCTGCTCACTCATCTTTGCTTGTGAGGGATTATTTGACCAAACACAACATCATTATAATGCCTCAGCCACCGTGTTCACCAGATTTGTCCTCCTGCGACTTTTTCCTGTTTCCAAGATTGGAGAGACTCACGAAAGGACGGCGTTTTGCGACGATTGAGGAGATAAAAACCTAACCGCTGAGAGCTCAAGGACACACCAAAATGTGCATATCAGAACTGCTTCCAGGATTGAAAAAAGAAACGCTGGCACAAGTGTATTATATCTAAGGGGGCTACTTTGAAGGAGATAAAATAGAAATTGATGAATAAATAAATATTTTTTGAGCAAAATTAAAACTCACCTAATTTTTTTAACACACCTCGTATTATACAAAAACATAAACTTTTTGATACAAAATATCTACAAAAAATACAACTTTCCGCATCCGCATATAACGCTTATCCCAAACTAGCCATTTAAATCATATTTGACTGCTTCACTTGTGTGCAAAGAATAAACTCATAGGTTTGCTTATATACGTTAGTGCATGTAGGAAGAAATCTACTTGATCAGCATATGCCACGGGATGAAAGACTCACTTGCCGTCACATTTTCGGTGCAAACAAAATTAGATTGCTATTGCAACAAAGTATGGTCATGAAATTTATGATGGACTGATATTTATTTCACATTTCATGTAACATTCTGTAACTTAATGCTTTTATACATTTCGAGTAGCAGTGACAAAGAATGCAGAAAGAATGAGCAATAAAGAGTTCTTCTGGAATTGAAATATTACGAGATGTTTTCATTGTGTTGTATTTATATAGCATAAAGACTACTTAACTTGCGCCCTACATAATTACCTACATACTCTATTACTTTATTTCCTAATTTTAATTCTATTCATTCTGTTTCATGTTGACTTGGGGAATGCCAGTTGTAAACTATACCTAATTTCCTTACTATAATCGTCTACAACGTGTAGTGGTTTTGTTATCTCTGTACTATTAAATGGTCAGTATAGTTTATTTGAAATTTCGCAATATAATAGTTACGCATAAGTTTCAAGCAATGTTGGATGGTTTTTGATACCATTTTTATTCATCCATTGAAATGGGACATTTTTCCGTCAACCTTGTGATGTTACGAAAATAATATACGCCAGTTACATTTTCCAATGCATGTTTTTCTGAACAACTCAATACGATTAAACCATTTATATGTAAAAATACTTGCCGAAGAATGTTAAGCCAGAAGACGCAATAGTCATCCTGTTAAAAGAGATATAATGTCTCCTGAAGTTTCAAATAATTTTATTTCATGGAATCAAAACATTAAGTTGTGGCAAAAAAAGTATGAAGCCTGGCCTAATTGATCGAGTATGACTTTCATTCTCGGGAGAGGAAACAATGCAATTAATTTATTATAGCACTAACAGCAGATTACTTGCAATTTGGCATGGATGGCCCAAAAATGTCATCTTCTAATAGTTTAGTCGCCTTTCTACTTCTGATCTATGTGATAGGTCTTTACCTACCTCGTTTTTTTCTCACTTATCTACTGGGAGGTAGGAATAAAAGTGGATCATTATTAAGTATTCGCAACAGAAATTGCAAAATACAGTGGGAAATATTATCGTCGTACAATGAGCGAATCTCTTTCATAAAGTTGAATTTCAAATCCACTTTTGAACGGCCTAACCACTGTACAGCACCTTGACGTGTCCTGCTCAGACTTACTCCTAAGAATGGGCATATTCGTATGTGCAATTTTTAGGAGAGATATGTGCTACTTGCTCGTTAATGACTTCATCGAACAATTTTACAAATGTGCCCAGTCTAAGGCAGAGCTTTTATATATCTTTACTCACCGATCCCGGTTTTCCGTATCACTTTTCCGGTTATTGACCCGTCTAACATTGCGGATATTATTGTTATAACAGCATTATAGCACAAAATAAATAATAACTTTCAGAAAATGTCATTCATTCTTGAATATTCTTGATGAACATGATAGATGATATAAACTTACCACAATAGACGAACAACGTGAATATCTTTCATAAACTTAAACACTTCTAAAGGATGATGCATATTTCTGGCCAAAAGAAATAATAAATAATAATCCAGTGAAAATATAATTAGTAACGACAAAATAAACAACAATGTAAAATAAATACAAGAAAACGGTCTTAGGGGAAAACGTTAATAAAATTTGTGCCGTCCATATGTACGATATTCCAAGGATACTAAGAAAATAGGGAAGTCATTTAATTCACTTGGACGAGCGCATTTAAAGTTTTCGCTGAAAAAGGAAGATATAGATTTTTTAAGACATATAGTAGCTGAAGACAGTATCAAGGCCATCACAAAAAATGTGTTAGAAACTTCCCGATTTTAAAAACTTAAAGATATTCAAAGCTTTTCGAATTTTTGAATGCATTAAATAATCATATGCATAGGATAATTATACCAAACTTTACCAATATTGAAAATGACTTAGATTGCGGAAATTCTTTCAAAAACCATTTTAATGCCGGATTTTCAAATACTTAGATTCCGAAAAAAATCTTTATGTTAACTATAGAGTTTAATGACTGTGCATTAGAAAAATTATTATCTCAGTCCGAAGGACCATAGCTTTCGTATGAAGAACACTAAACAAAAATCAGTGCAGTAGCTCTACCATAGAAAAACAGATATTAGTAGTAAATAATTTCATAATTTTCACCGCTAAAATTCAGCATTGTACCAGCCTAAATACTTGGAACAACGTAATTTTTTCGCGATGTTCTAAGTGTTGGTTGTCACATGCGTTTATAAAATTCAATTATAACAGTTAACTGTTTTGTTAATGAATTTTTGCAATGGTGTAAATACATGAAAATTTACACATAAAAATTCATTCATAAAAATGCAAAATAATACGAAGTACCGCAGCAGAAAATTTTTAAAATTTGCAGTGGAAAAGAAGGTGAGTTACATCACAGTTTGTTTTATTTTCCATAACATCACATTCAAAATAGACAAATACCTACCAGAATAATTGAAAACTGCAATCAGTTTTCTATTTTTTTGACGTCCGCCGGTCACCGTTTTTTCTTGAAAATTACTATTTTGGGTTTCTATTTCTTTTTGGACGTTCGCCGCCCGCTGATTTTTTTTCTTGAAAATTACCATTTTTGAGCAACAGCTGTCAGTAGTTTTTTATTTCAAATATGAGGTGCACAACTAAGTTCCCGCTGTTTGCCAATAGATGGCGCCTGCAGTAAGTGCTAGTCGATTCTTCCATAACATAAACGTCATGAGCCAGCTTAGGCATATGGTAAACATACCGCCTCAACATAACAGTGATTTTCTTTTGACGTCATATTCTTTTGGTTGTGTGAATATATATGATTTTGTACCAAATAATCGTCATGTGCGGAAAGTAGTAATTTTCTTCTTTTAATCGAAGAAAAAGGAGGGTGAAGCTCATCGCGAGCTTCAAAATGTTTACGGAGATTCTGCTTTAAGTGAAGCAACGTGTCAAGATTGGTTCCGTCGCTTTAAGCGAAACCATCACTTCGGTGATGTTACATGACAGAGTTAGTGATGATAGGTGCATATTTTTAGATGTGGCTTAAATACTTAAGGGGTAATTTGATTCCATAAAGTATTTTACTTCCTCTGGAAACTGTTCAACAGGCGGAACAAGTATGGAAGCGAAACACTATCGAAAACCAAAAAAAAAAAAAAAAAGAAAAAACAATTGGAAAGGATCAATTAAACTGGCCGAAATGATTCGAGGAGCTTTGGGGAATTATAGACTTATTCAGAAATCTTCAACCGTTTTGATCAAAAAATATGTCAAAAAGTTACCTTTTATAAAAAACCATAATACCCACAGAACAAATTCTCAAACAATGTTTATTATATACAGAAAAATAAACAAATTCCCTTCCCTGCCATGGGTAAGACGTTGGAAAGATGTTCGCAATCAGTGAGCTTGCACAAATTCTATTTTTAGACTCATTCAACGGGACCTGTGACGATTTCGAACATTACTTTGAGAAACATTTACTAGGCTTGTCAATCACTCTATTACTTAAAGCGATCGTCAGATAAATCGAGGCGACCGCCGCTCAAATAATGACGGGCGATCGAATCAGGAATCGAACATACGATCATATGTATGACAGTCGCTTGTTCTAATCACCATACGCGATATATGGTACAAATGAAAATTAAGCGATGGCAAGGTCTCGTCATGGATAAGCACCAGGACTGGCAGAATTACGTATACCCGCCATTACTTCAATTTTCAAATCAACCGAAGATGTTTCGAGCATTATGTAGAACCGGCATTTTACAACTATCCATTTTATTCTAAAAAACTTAACAAAATTTGTGTCTACGAGAGTGTTTATCTACATGAGTTTTGCGAAAATCTGACTTCTGAATATGTCATTGGTGTTAGTGAGACTTGGTTAAAACCATCTGTACCATCTAGCAGAATATCTGTCTCTGGATATTCCTGTTGTCGGAATGATCGTCCCAGCCAAAGAGGTGGCGGAGTTGCATTGTATGTTTCAAACTCCGTTGAATATAAAGTAGTTTTAAGGAGTGACAACTATGGTGTACTTGAATGCTTGTTTATGGAATTGTTGCTTGGTAGAAGAAAAGTATTAGTTGGAGTTGTTTATCTACCGCATGGTGATTTTGAACTATTTGAGAACTATATTTCCGACTTGCTGGTTCAGTACTCAGATGTTATTATAATGGGTGATTTTAATTGTAATTTGTTTGATATTGTGAAGTCGCATGGTGTTAGAGAAGCAAGCAGGAGAATGAATATGGTGGTTAGACATAATTCTTTGCCTACACATTTTAATGTATCTCATAAATCTACTTCGCTAATCGATTTTTTACTTATTTCGTCACCAGATCTTATAGCTGATTCTGGTCAATTCATTTGCCCAAGCATTTCTAACCATGCTTGTATTTTTATCTCCATTGATATACCTGTTAGAAACAAGAAATATATTTATAATTATTTAACTACAAAGCTGTGAATTCGGATACCTTGCGTGATTACATAAGTTCCATAGATTTTTCACAATTATACACTACAAACAATGTCGACATGCAACTTAATGTTTTTATTTCTTGCCTTTCATCGATACATACTATTTTCCCACTTAAAAGAAAATTAGTTCCTGCTTTTAAGGATAACTGGATTAATTCTCCAAATTTAACGTATTGTGCGTCAATTCGCGATCTGGCTTATGAAGCATATTTGGAAGATAAAACTGAAATTAATTGGAAAATATTTTGCAGGGCAAGGAATAAGGCTAAATCTGTGATCAGAGAGGGAAAGATTGATGCACATTCCAGGGCATTTAGGTGTAAATCAACGAAAGGATTGTGGAATTTATTAAGAACTAATGGGTTCTCTTCAGACAAATCTTTTCCGAGTGAAGTGAATGTTAATGAACTCAATGAGGCGTTTGTAAGCTATCAATTGGATTCATATAGTGATAATGTTATGAATTTCCCGCGGCGGGAGAGTGGTTTTTCGTTTCAATGTGTTGAGCTATGGGACTTGGAGAAAGCGTTTCTAATGATTAAGTCTAATGCAGCCGGTTGTGACGGATTTTCTTTAAAATTTTTAAAATTTGTACTCCCCTATATTTCAACCCATTTCCTACATATTGTGAACAACATCTTGACTACATCTGAGTATCCATCAGCATGGAAATTAGCAAAAATAGTCCCAGTGGTAAAAAAGGACTCAACACAGTCTGTGGCCAGTTATAGGCCAATTTCAATTTTGAATAGTGGAGCATGTTTTGAAAATCCAATTAGCCGAATATCTTGACGTTAGGTCTTTTCTGAATGATTGTCAATGTGGATTCAGAAAAGATAGAAGCACTACTTCTTTACTACTAGGTATAACTGATAGTATTCGGGAAAATTTCAATGGGGGAAAATTATGTGTATTGGTGTCATTGGATCTGGAAAAGGCGTTCGATCGAGTGGATCACAAATTTTTGATTTATAAGTTACATAATTTTTACGGGTTTGCAAACAATGCTTGTAGTTAAATTTACTCCTACCTTTCAGGAAGGAAGCAACAAGTTTGTGCCAATGGTAAATATAGTAATGTGCTCAGCGTAAAGAGTGGGGTGCCGCAAGGTTCAGTCTTGGGCCCGATTCTCTTCACTCTTTACATCAACGATCTTTTTCCAAAATTTGATACTCTGTGTAAACCGTATGTCTTTGCTGATGATATTCAGTTGCTATTTAAAGGGGATTACCAGTTTCTAGACGTTCTTCAGGAGAAAATTAATTATGTGCTTGATAGGTTACGTGATTGGATGTCAGAAAACAGACTTTGTGTCAGTTCTTCTAAGTACAAAGCTATGATTTATTCGAACCAAACTGAAGTGGATTTGCGAGTAGTTTATAATGGTTCTAATTTACAGTTTGTGAATGACATGAAATGTTTGGTAGTCTTATTAAATGATAAGCTACGTTTTGAGAAGCACATTAATCATGTTGTTTTAAGTGTTAACTATGCATTGAGGCAATTATACACAACTAATTTGTCGCTCCCGCTGTATGTGAAAAAGCAACTGGTTCATGCCCTAGTTATGCCAAGTATTATGTACTGCTTAGAGATATACTCTGCTACTAATCAAAAATATATGAAACTCCTTCAATTATCGTTGAACAGAGCTGTTCGCTACATCTTTTCTCTAAAGAGGCGTGTACATATAACACCTTTTGTGATTAAATTTCTGGAATGTTCATTTCCTGCATTTGTCGATGTACGATTGCTGTTGTGTTTTTACAAAATATATTCTAACCAATATCCGCGTTTCCCATACGAATCTTTTAAATTTTGTCATTCCGTTCGCCAAACTTTGCCATCTTACGGCACGATCTTTTAATGTAAGAGTAGCTCGTAGCTATAATGCATTGCCAAATGAGCTTAGAAATTTAAAGGTATCATACACAACATTTCGTAATGGACTTATCTATCATATGCAGTTGACGTAGGTGAATATTCTTTACATCTTACATCTTCTTTGACATCTTAATGCTTGCATTTACGAGTGATGTTTATTAATTATTGGTGTATTTATTGGTTGATATTAAGTAGTAGTATTTATTTCAATTTATTTATTTATTTTATTGTGATTTACCAAAAAAAAAAAAAAACTTGCAATTTGGCCTGACCTACATATATACATCATTCAATATTTAATTTTTTTTCATTATTTTTATTTCCCTTCATATCGCCTACTTTGTGGTGCACTTCAATTTGAGCGTTATAGGTAATTAGTTACTAGTTAATTTAATTTTATATTCTAAGTTATATTTTGTTTTTCAAATTCAAGTAGTATTTATTTTATGCATTTTGTAATTTGTTTAATATTGGCCAAAAGGCTTTAAATTACAAGACTGTTCAATAAATAAAAAAAAATGAAATGAATATTAATTTTATGTTTTGGTTATCGAATTTATTATGTTTACAAACACAAAAGGCAGAAGTCATGAAAACAAAAAATCTTTTCGAGAATCTCTCAATTCTTAAATACGATGCTGCAGAAGTTAATCCAGAATAAACTGTGTTAATTTTTTCCGGCTTTTCATTGCGGCGTTTATTTCTTCTTTTTTTCATTTACAATAGTTCAGCAGCATCCGCATAATTTTGCTACTGTGAACAATCTTTTGGTGTTGCACTAAAAAGAAAGGAACTAAAATCTCCGATCGTCACAGAACTCGGTTCTTACAGAACATAACTCTTCTGATTTTGCTAGAAACTTATGGCACACTAATAGGTTAGTCTGTCGGTTTAACCCTTTTTGAGAAAATTGGCAAATTTTTAGTAAACAAATTTGTTAAAACTTAACTCACGAGTAAAGAAAAAACGACCGTATTCAGTGAAATCGTTTATTGGACTAATTTATGAAAAGTAGAATACAATATAAAGTTAAAGGGTAAAGAAATGAAAAAAAAACAAAGCAAAGATGCAATTGGGTTGCATAGTTATATTTAGGTGTAGTATGTGTTGCCAACATACGTAAATATATGTTAGAATTATTAATTATCTACATATACCGGCTCAACACAAATGCATTTACAAAAATTCATTTAAAAATTCAATTAATTCAGTTCAAATAGTGTAATTCTATAACAATTACATTTTCAATTTTAGAAGATTACATGCCACCATATGTTTTTGCTTCGTCAATACTTTCGTGAGTATGTCAGCTGCGTTTTCCTCAGATGGTATATATTCCACATTGATAGAACCTTCGCTGTATCTATCCCTTACGTAGTGGTATTTTATGTCAATGTGCTTACTGCGTTTATGCACCGTTGGATTTTTTGCCATAAAGTTTGCGCTTTGGTTATCGCAATAAATGCTCGTAGGTTCTCGAACATATTCAGCAAAACCCATCTCACGCAGCAAGCTTCGCGTAAAAATGACTTCTTTGGTTCCCTGGCAAAGGGCTACATATTCAGCCTCCATCGAGCTAAGTGCCACCAAAGACTGCTTTTGGGACTCCCATGCTACTGCACCGTTTGTAAGAAACATGACCACACCAGAATAAGACTTGCGGTCGCATGAGTCGCATCCAAAATCAGCATCTGTAAAACATACCAAATTTTGACAGTCTCTAGAATAAGAGATCTTACCACCTGTATATTTGACCAAATATCTTAACAAATATTTCGCTGCCTGTAGGTGTTCCAGGCGGGGGTGGGAGTTAAACTGCGACAATCTTGATACGACATGAGCGATATCTGGCCTTGATATAACGGCCAAATACATAAGACTTCCAATCAAGCTTTGATACTCCTTCAGGTTCAGTTCGCAACCTTCGTCTAAACACTTTCTTAAAACTGTGCCACTAGCCCAAGGTGTAGATACAGGTTTGGAGTTCTGCATCCCCCAATTTTGTAGCAACTGTCTCGTATATTCCTCTTGATGAATGCGAATCGAACCCCTTACACCATCTCTCTCAATTTGCATTCCAAGGTAAAATGAAATTGGCCCACGATCATCTGCTTCAACATGATTATTTAGTTGTGTTATCAGCTCATCTATATTTTGCTTTGTCGACGCCGCCAGAATCATGTCATCCACATACAACGCAATGATGACAATAGAATCTCCATCCCTTTGAAAATATACGCAGTTGTCCGTCTGACATCGTTGAAAATTCATAGCAAGAATAATTTCCGTAACTTTTCTGTTCCACTCTCTGCCGGCCTGACGTAAACAATATAACGCTTTCCTCAACTTGCATACCTTTTCTTCGTTATCGGGATCTTTAAACATTTGTGGTTGCTCCATATAAACATTGTCTTCCAAATCACCATTTAAATATGCTGCCACAATATCAACATGGTGAATCAACAACTCGTACTGAACAGCCAATGCCAAAACGATTCGAATGGTTGAGTGACGAACCACAGGTGCGAAAGTTTCATTATAGTCGACTTGATACCTCTGGAAACACCCCTGGGCCACCAACCTTGCCTTGTACTTTTCCACAGTTCCATCAGCTTTTCTCTTTACGGCAAAAACCCATCTTGATCCTATGACGTTTGCAGATTTCGGCCTGGTAACCAAGTCCCAAGTTCTGTTTTTGACAATCGAGAGGTATTCGGCTTCCATAGCGTTTTTCCACTTTTCAGCCTCATCTGACTTCAAAGCTTCTGACAAAGTTTGGGGGTCCTCTATGATGGAATTGAGTAATTCACTTGCTGGTATGTACAATTTTTTAGGACGCCCTTTCAATCCGGTTTTAATTATTTTGGGCCTTCCCCGTCCTCTAATGAATTCTCCTTTATCAACTTCAGCACCTTCATCACCTTTATCTGCTTCAGCACCTTCATCACATTGATCCTTTCCGGTTTCAGGTTCTTCTATCGACTCTTCTTCACTTGCTGTCTCAAACTTGTCATCTTGTTGTATGTTTTCTATTATACCTTGAGTTTCTGTTTCAATAGCAGGGTAAAAGACATCTACACGTAACTCATCACTGGTGTTGTTATTGCTATGCGCCTTCTCAAACGAGTTCTCAAAAAATATAACATCTCTTGCCTTACAGATCGTTCGTCTCTCCATATCGAATAATCGATACCCCTTCGACAAGCTCTCGTACCCCACAAATTTTATTTTCTTTCCTTTTGGGTTAAATTTTCCTCCGGTATCTTTCTTCAGCAGCACCACAGCGTCGCATCCAAACGTCTTGAAATGTGCGACTGATGGTTTGCGCCCGTACCATTTTTCATATGGTGTCACTTCACCTAACACCTTCGTGGGACTTCTATTTCGAATATACGAAGCTGTGTTTACAGCCTCTGCCCATAAGCTCGGCGGCAATCCAGATTCGTGCAGCATGCACCGAGCCATCTCTACTAGAGTCCTGTTTATTCGCTCAGCTACGCCGTTCTGCTGAGGTGTGTGGCTAATGGTCGTCTGGTGTAGAATACCATTTTTGGTAAAGTATTCCTTAAATCGACTATTCAAATACTCTTTACCATTGTCACTCCTTACTTTCATCAATTTGCGGCCTGTCTGCTTCTCCGCCATCGCATTAAAATTCATGAAAACCTCAAAGGCCTCAGACTTATGGTTCAAAAAATGTGTGAAAACAAACCTCGAAAAGTCATCCGTAATTGTCATTACATACAGGGCACCACCTTGAGAGCGAACCCTAAATGGCCCACATAAGTCGGTGTGTACCAACTCCAGCACCGCCTTTGTATTTACTTGAGCATATGAAGTGAAAGGTTTCGCCGTGATTTTACCAACAGCACAAGTCAGACATTTGAAATCATTTGGCACTTTTAAATTCAGCCCTCTGACCATACGTTTGCTGCTCAACGAATTTAAATCTTTGCTGTTGAGGTGACCATAACGAGAATGCCATTTTCCAAAATCACTGCTCTCCACAACAGCATTCACACGCTCACTCAAACTTACGTTTTCATACTCGGCAAAAAATATTCCATTTTTCTTTGATGCATCCATCATCTTTTTATTTGTTTTGCTAGTGATAATCGCACCATTTTTCGCAAAACTTACTGTATGACCTGCATCGATGAATTTGCTGATTGACAAAAAATTCGAGTGTAATGAAGGAACATACAAAACGTTGATTAGCTTTATTTTCATGTATTTTGTTTTCATCTCAACCGTTCCCTTCCCATCTGCATACACCTCGTCACCATCTGCCAGCATAATTTTTTGCCTCTCTTGCTTAAATGTTGTAAAGCACCCTTTGGTTCTGCTCATGTGAGACGAAGCACCGCTGCCTAAAATCCATGCGTCGCTGTTTGCCTTTTTGTCAACAGCCAAACCAAACACCGACGCAACCGACTCATCGCTGTTCTTTTTGCACTGCGCACGAAAGTGACCGCGCTGTCCACACTTGTAACAGGTGAAGTTGCTGCGCTTACCATCTCTTTCTTTTGTTTTGTTGTTTTTTCCACCAAACTTACTATTTCGATTGCGTTTATCGTATGTGTTTCTCCCATTTGCCGAAAACACCCGATCTTGACTTATGTTCTTGTCTCCTTGCCGACGCTCCTCCTCCAGAACTTTCGATATAAGTTGTTCAATTCCAGGCAAATCGTCTCTGCTCTCAACTGCAACAACAAAATTTTCCATATCTTCTGGTAAAGCACATAATAACAACACAGCAACAAAGTCTTCGTTCAACACTATGCCAATGCTTTTCAGGTCGTCTATTATGCCGCGAAATTCTCCAGTTTGCGATGAAAGCCGTTGACCAGAGCTAATTTTGTAGCGAACCAATTTCTTGAAAAGATTTACTTTCCGACATGCCGTGTTCGCTTTGTATAAACCACACAAGGAATCCCATGCACCCTTGGCTGTTGTGCAATCCTTAATGTTAATAAGCTCACTCGGTTTCACACTTAGATTGATCATTGCCAGAGCCTTTTGGTCTATTGCTTTCCAGACCACCTTTTTGGCTTCATCCGTTGGACACTGAACTTGTATAACATCCCATAAATCCAATGTTATGAGCAAACTTCTCATCTGGATAGACCATGTTGTATAATTGTCTCCATCCAACTTTTCCACGTTAGCAACCGAATTCATATTTATTATAATTTTTTTTTTTTATAAAAACGGTTAACGGTATTCTTCCAAAAATCTTTCCAAGTCCAATTACTAAACGCGAGGCTCTGGGCCCATAACCTATGTTAAAACTTAACTCACGAGTAAAGAAAAAACGAGCGTATTCAGTGAAATCGTTTATTGGACTAATTTATGAAAAGTAGAATACAATATAAAGTTAAAGGGTAAAGAAAAAAAAAAACAAAGCAAAGATGCAATTGGGTTGCATAGTTATATTTAGGTGTAGTATGTGTTGCCAACATACGTAAATATATGTTAGAATTATTAATTATCTACAAAATTTAACGAAATTTTCCACGAATAGGGTTAAAACCGGTGTTTAAAAAACTGAGTTAGCTGATCAACAGCTCTCTGTAGCTTCAGCTATCGTTATAACTATTGTCAAAAGTTAAGACTCGAAAAATTTCGACTTTTGATCTTAACAAAAAAAGGTGTAGCTGCTGATTTGAATTGATTTTAATCCTTAACTTTAGCTTTTTTCGCCAACATAACCAGCTATTATAAACAAAAAAAAAAATAAAATAAACAATACTTAAATATAAATTTTTTGGCTACAAGTAGAAAGTTTTTGGCAGCAAAAGATAAAAAATTTTAGTTCAAAATACAAAAAAAATTAAGCGCGAATTGTAAAATTTTGCAATGCTTTATTTATTGATTATTACTAAATATAATGTTTGCAATTAAGATAGCGGAAAAAAACGCGGTTTTGGATCTTTATGTGCGTGCACAGAAAAAACAATGAGTTCTAAGCAAATTGGAGACGGGTACGGTATATGAACAAGAAACAAAAACATTTCCTGTGCAACTAACTTAAAACTTTCCTTAATTTCTACATAAAATGTGATGATAAAAATTGACTTAAACAAATTTTCGAGACGTTAGAAATGCGTTCCTTCACGGGATGGCTCGGGACTAAATTGTGCATGGAATTGCATTGGATTTAACTCTTAAGAAATATAAAATAAAAATGTATGTATAAATTAAATCTGATTAAATTAGCTGGTAATGTGACTTGTTCACGTTTCTTAACGATAATTATTTATCATTTACTGTCATCTTCCAAATCTGTTCTTAAAGTCCGTTCACTTTCTTCGAACATATTTTTGGTACTAAACAATTATGGTGATACTTAATTTATTTACTTCGACGTGTTACCTTCCTTTATGGTGGCTCACATCGGTCATACGCAGACGTACAAAAAGTCTAAAAATATAAACAGGCGTACAAAAAGTCTAAAAATACATTGTTTCACAAAAATTTGAGATGGTGGAAAAATTGAAGAGCAAGATTCGGGTTGTGGAATTTGTCTCCGGGGAGAATTTTTTGTACGCTTCGGCTGTCTTTCGTACTGATTCTACAATCAAATTGTGGTAGACGCGTCGCTGCAATGGCGGACCTGGGCAATGTGGCGGTGGCTGCAGTGTTGCTCCTATACAAGAGCCCCACGTAGACCTGCTTTTATGCGGGTATTTCTTGATAAAAAAAAACATAATTCTGCAGTCATTTTCAATGACATAAATTTGGATTTTACGGAAGTTTGTAGCTCGGAATGGGGAGTTTGTGCTTCTGTTGAAGCCGATTTCGGTCGTCTTGTCCTAGCTAGCATGCACTGCGAGTTTAGCGAGCCTTTGGAGCCCTATCTGACGTATTTATATGGATACAGTGTTATCACTTTCAAGTGGTAACCCTGTAATCTTCGGTTTGGACGCGAATGTATCTTCTTCGATGTGGTTCAGCAAGGTAACCGGCGCTACGTCCGGCTATCAGAATCAATCTCGAGGTGAGGTGCTAAGTACGTGGATGTTTTGTAGGGGACTTCAGCTGCGGCTGCCGATGTGCCCTTAGAAGCCTTTAATAGGATGACGGTGAACAGGTATCAACGATTGTTGTGACTGTTCACCGCGTCAACAACAGTCTCCTTCCTAGGAGCGTGCGGAGTACTAGGAGGAGAATAAGAAGGTGGATACAGGAGTTAAGTCGGAAGAGGAGGGAAGTTCGACGCCTCAGGAAATGTTTCCAGAGGGGTAGACGGACAGGGGCCGCCGACTTGGACCACCTCATGTCATCGTATAGTGCCGAATTTAACGAATATAAGCAAATGCTTATAGGCGTTAAGGAGTCAGAGTGGCGCGAGTTCGCTACTCGACATAGAGATGATCTCTGGGGACATCTCTACCGCATCTGTAGGGGAAAGGGCAAGAACGTGGAAGTCTCAGAAATAAAGGATGGCGATACCATCCTGACTTCCTGGGTGGACTGCGTTCAGGCTTTGTTATGGGAGTTCTTTCGGAGGTCTGAAGCACAGAATTGGAAAGACCGGAAGTCGTGGAGAGTATGACGCTTGTCAGGTCACGCAAGTCACCTGGTATGGACATAATAACTGGAGAGATGTGTAAAAGCGTCCGGACTACCTCGAGGCTTTGTACAGACATTGTGCACATGTTGGCTATTTTCCACGTCAGTGGAAAACAGCCAATGTCATTGTTCTCCTCAAATCGCTCGACATGATCAGGAGCAATCCTCGATCTTATAGGGGTATTAGCCTGCTTCCAGTGCTTGGAAAAGTACTGGAAAGAATAATGGTGCAGAGACTTAGTAAGAGAGTCATTGACGGCATGTGCCCTTATCAATACGGCTTCACAAGGGGACGTAGTGTTGGGGATACCTGGATCCACGCTCAGAAATGCGTGAGGGCATCCACTGAGAACTATGTTCTCGGTGTGTTCGTAGGCTTTAAAAGTGCTTTCGATTACCCGTTGTAGTTGAGGGTGTTGGAAAAGCTTCAGGAGGTAGGTAGTTACTTTAGCAGCAGAACAGCTAGAGTAGTTGGGGCAAATAGTGCTGTGAAGCTCGACGTTGTTCGTGGCTGTCCGCGGGTTTCCTCTGTGGTCCTTTTACATGGATGCTCATGATGGGCCCGTTATTGCGGCATATAAGTGACCAGTGCAAAGTTTGTGCTTATGCTGATGACCTACTCATCATGGTTGAGGGTCGCTCTCGCTCCCAGTTGTAACAGATGGTCCTGGCTGTGATGACGATAGTTAGGCAATGGTCAGAACACGTCGGTGTGGATGTTGCTATCGATAAGACCAACATGATGTTCTTGCGGGGTAGATTATCCCGTAAGCCTATCGTTCGTTAGACTGATGGGTCTGTGCTCAGATGCGTCACCGAGATGAAGTATTTGTTCGTTACCATGGGAGAGCGAATGAACTATTTGCCTCATTCGGATGGGCTGAGAAGTAAGCTGGTCAGCGTTGTTGGTCAGCTTAGACGAGTGCTTAGGAGTGACTGGGGGCTTAGTAGACGGGCTGTTCGTATCGTCTATAAGACGCCGTTTGTTGCCATGGCAACTTACGCGTCTTCTGTGTGGTACGAATCGGTGAATGAAATCTGCCTTCGGATACCGCAAGATCCTCTCTTGCCAGAAAGTGGTGTTACTGGCTTGTATGCCAGTATGTCGAATGGTTTCGACAGAGGCCCTTCAGGTACTGATGGGTGCTGCCCCGCTAGATTTTGTTGTAATCCGTCGTGCGACGGAACTCAAGGCCAGGAAAGGGTATCCACTGGTGTCAACGGACTGGCCCATTGAGGGGATAGAGAGCATGAGTAGAGCTGAGTTTAGGGGGCTCTTGGACGATTGTGTCTTGTCGAGATGAGAAACATGTTGGGAAGAGAGTCAGAATGGACGTGCAACATTTAGGTTTTTGCCAGATGTTAGGTTCGTTGGAAGAAACCCTGACTTCGGTTTTAACCTCTGTCTTGATTTCTTGCAGACGGGACATAGGTCACTCAATGCCTTCCTGCATAAGAGAGCCCTGTCCAATTGCGAATCGAGGTGGTGCACCAGTCGAAGACTGGCGGCAAGTTTCGTGCGAATGTCCCTTATATGCAGATATAAGTTTACTTAGCTATCCGAGTTCACGTTAAACCATCGTGGACTTCTGTAATCTATAAAACTATTAACAAAAATATGCAAAATTATGAAGACATTGATCAAAACAAGATGACGAGCGAGCAGTGTTAGCTTGTTCTCCGGTCGCTCACTCATCTTCTTCTTCATGCTATACATTCCACACTGTGTTATCGAAAGAAGATAAGACTACTGATTGACAAATTACTCACCAGTGAGCCCAAACCACTAAAGACATGATCATGAAAATTGTGGCGCGTATTCCTCTTATAGATTAAGGGCGCGATAAATGACGATTTTTCGAAATTTTTTGTTGTAGAGGGCAAAAGAATGTATATTGCTCTTGCCAAGGAGGCTGAACTTTACATGAGAATTTCTTTTAGATGCTATTTGGATTTGGGCAGAATCGACCCAATAACAAAAGAACTTGTTCATTCAAGGCCTGAAACCATCTTTGAAAAAAGAGTATGTGTAACGTTTTTAAACAATATTAGCAGTTATTCATTAGTTAAAATAAGCATACGATAGGGATTGATAGGATATATAGGTAGTGGTTGATACAGGAAATACCTCTTACAAGAATGATTTTCAAGGGACCGCTTAAATTGTGGACGCTGTTATCACAAAAAAAAGTAAAATTCACAAATTCTCACTGGAAATACAGTTCAAATCGATACATTAGGATAGGATAGGAAGAGGTCGCTTCTGATAAATGCACGACACAAAATACACCTTTTGACAAATGAAACTTTCTGGAATATTTTTATTATTTATTTTTTTATTTAGTGTCTGACCATGACGCGATGACTGTCGAGTAATCGACAAGTCTAGTAAATGCTTTTCAAACTGTTACGTTCAGTATGGTCGTTAAACTGTAGGTCACGTTGAGTGAGTCTAAAAACAGAATGCGTGTAAGCTCACTGAACGTGAGAAGATCTCCCACATCACTTTCATAGGGTGCAAGGAATTTTGTTTTTTCTTATTCTTTTATTTAATATATATCTATTATCTATTATATATATAAAAATGAATCGTGGTTTGTTCCGATGCTTAAAACTCCAAAACGGCTGAACCGCTTTGCATAAATTTTTGTATATGCGTCTGGGTGGTGCCCGGGATGGTTTAGATTTACAATTCGGTCCAATTGGACAAAGGGGCGTGGTACCTCCCATACAAGCAAAAAATTAAAAATCAATTATTTCTGCTCCTGTTTACGGTATTGAACAAAATTTGGTGCGTAGGTTTGGTGTACATATCTTAAGTGCTGCTGCAAATATGGGCGGGATTGGACGAAGGGGCGTGGTACCTCCTATACAAACCACAAATTAAAAAGCAATTATTTCTGCTCCTGCTAATGAAACATTTCCAATAAAAATAAAATTTGAAGGCAAAGCAACGTTTGCCGGGTCGGCTAGTAATTAATTAAATATATATACGGAATTGGGTGAGTGGGTGAAGTAAAGCATTTTATTCACAAAAAACAAAGACGATATATTGTGCAGAAAACATTTGCGTTCGTCCATTTCCTTTTATATTTTACCTACTAAAAGGAAGAATATGTAAAAAATAAACTGTCAGAAATTTCTTAATACCAGATTGTACTGTAAGAATAGTATACAAACGTATTAACGTAATGTCAGAAATACTTTAATTTGGGAGCTTTTATCTTCCAAAGTTCGTTCTAGGCGATTGTATCATTTTTTGCCCTCAGTCATAAGAATGACGATATGCACAATTTTGGTCGAGAAAAAGTGTAACACATTTAAGGAAACGGATTAGCATCTAGGTATTGTAAAACGACATTCGTTTTGGGACATTCTAAAATGATTACGCAATGTTGGTTTACCTGTTGACTAAATGGTGCTGTGCACTATAACTATATTAACAATTTCGAAAATTTACAGTTGTAATATCAAATCATGAAATTGATCAATTTCAATATCGTCATGCCCATCCTGGTATCTGTTTTGGAACTAATAAGCAGCATTTCAATATAATTTGTCAAAGAGTAATTAACATAATTTGTGATGTTGGAGCAATTCAAACTTCGCCTTCTGGGTCTATATATAAATGTCCTTAAGTCCTATAATCCAGTACAACTTCTCTCTCTCTCTCTCTCTAATTTGGAGCTGCAACTGCACGAAATATTCGCGCTCGTTTTGTTATCTCTCCTATAAGTTTTTTCTTTCCAAAATTACGACAGGCATGACCAATTTGTCTGAAATGTGGATAACCGTAATAGTTTGTATAGTTTAGCTCCATCCAGTCAGGATACGGCAGCTCTTTTCGTATACACAAGTGTATCTTGTAGCTCACTCAGGAGACCAAATACTTCTCCATATGAAATGTGCCGAAATAGTTAAAAGCGGGAAATGCATTAAAATCGCTGTCAGTTGGATTGGTGCTTAAGGGAATTTTGTAAGTTTTATTATTGAATGAAGGATGTGAATTAGAAATATATTCCTAGAATGCAGTTCAGCAAACTCTTAATATGTGCCACATTTTACTGAATTCATTACGATTGCTTGAAAGTTTCGATACCAAGAATATATGGGTTAAATTCGTCATTTATATGATAGGTAACAGAAGAAGTGTGACCTGTTTTATCAAATTCTGCCAAGCATTATAAACAAAAACAGTAGGCAAAAATTTAAGTTACTTCAGTTTGCGGATGAGGAACTATAGAGACAATTTGTGTAGGAAGTACTGACTACTTGGGGCCCATTTACCCCATTTACAAATTCTTCTACGATCAAGAAGTCATGAAGCATGTTTGGGCAGAAGATACTTAGTACTTTGAGTGCCGCATCAAATCATATATTTGCCAAAACTCGGTTCATTTCTATTAGCAATTTTTTATTATTGCTAATAGAATATAACTTAAAAACTTGCGAAATAGATTATAATATACAAATAGATACAACTACACAAAACAATTGAAAAGTTTTATTACAAGTTCTTGTCCATGTACATATGTAAGTATATGCCGTCGGAGACAATTGCATAGAATTTGTTGGTGGCACAAATACCAACAAACGCAGTTTAATGAAAAAATCACCAGAAGTGATTCATCCAGCGCGAAAACTATCTATGTTCATACAGGGTGGGCCATAAGAGTGTTGGCGGTTTAAATCTTCAATTTCTCGGTAACGCACGGCGCGGGGTGGCGGGGGTATGTTGTTCACTGCGCCGCTTCCTGGAAATTTTGTCGCCATGGAGCCGTACACGGGAGTGCAGCGTACATTTTGTGTCCGAGCTTATTACGAAAACAATAAATCAGTGATAAGTGCACGACGTTTGTATCAGCATGAACACGGTTTACACGATTTAAGTGAAGTTCCAAGCGCCAATGTGATACGAAAATGGATCAGAATGTTCGAAACAACCGGCTCAACAGTACCAATTACGGTTCGTCGTGTGGGCTGGGATAACGTCAACCGGTATTATTGGACCATACTTTTTTTAGGACGAAAGATGGCATGCGATGACGGTTAGAGCGAACAATTATTGCAACATGCTAGCAGACTTTTTGGTGCCAGCTTTGCAAGAACTTCAAGGCAATACCTCGAGGATGTGGTTTCAACAGGATGGGGCCACATGTCATACGGCTAGGGTATCCATAGAGCTGCTGAAAAATGTTTTTCCTGGAAAACTCATTTCGAAAAGAGGGGATATTGAATAGCCTACGTCTAGTCTACGAGAATAATCCGACCAATTTAGAGCAGTTGAAGAAGAACATTATTCAGGAAAGTAACAAAATACCGAGAACAACTTTTCAACGAGTTTTCTAAAATTTGCGACTTCGGTTCCAAGAGTGTCAAGCAGCCGAGGGAAGCCATTTGGACAACATTATTTTTAAGTCTTAAAAATTCCCATGTTTCTACTTTTTAAAAATACAAATATATTTTTTTTATGTTTCGTAGTTTTTTTTAATTGAATATTTAAACCGCCAACACTCTTATGACCCACCCTGTACATTGTCTTTGTGCGAAGTTGCATGCAGAGATTAAAGCCGATGTAAAATTGCTTAGTGACGGCGGCGCTTCCAAGGTGGCTTAACAGCTCGAAGCTTTTATATTATTAGAAAAAATATTTGCCCTGGAATGCTGATGCATTTGATGCATATTCACATACTGATTTGTAAATTGAACGTTGCTAAAGCGGATTGCACCTTATTGGATAGCACTGATAGAATATACTTTGTCAAAAATTTGGCTAAATTTTAACATTATAAATTCGACAATTTTATCAAAAATTTCTGATATAAGCAATTATCAAACTTTTAATTTATTTAAGAACAATACCAGTTTATTCTGAAACACAAAATATTCCATTTGCTCATTCCGTACGCGGCTCAAACAAATTTTTCATTCCTCATGAAAAACGCATATTCATGATGCTGCTGAATCTTTCAGCAACGGAAATTCAGTGCAAAATATTTGTAAATATTTTCACAAATATTTGCTATGCCTTTGCAACTGTTTAGATACCTCAAAAACATAAGGAAATTTTACTCGTGAAAAAACATAGTACTTACAGTCTGGTGGAAATATTTAGCTTCAAATTCCATGACATTTTATCATACGAAGTTCCACCGTGAAAAGTCAGCATAGTACCCGCCTAAGCCGGATGTTCACGCTCTACCTCCAGTAATGCGGAGATTACTACATTCAACGCTATCGCGGTACAAAATTTTTTATTTATATTTTTTTTTTAATCCACAAAAAAGTCATCTTGAAAAAAAACTAATACTGTGTTTTTTTCTAACCCTCTAGTTCAATCGTAAAATATCTAGGCCACACTTATACACTTACAACCTTAAGGTTACCTAACACCCCAGGTTTGGTGATGCTGCGCCTCCAAAGTTGGGTTAGTGGCGCTCTGATGATATTGCTGCAGCTGCGGTTACATCTATTCAAAATTATGTTCATTCCACACCAAAAACTAAGCAATAAAAAATTTTTAACCATATTATGAAGGTGTTGCCTTTTTATTAAAAATGGACGAAGCTTGCTGCTGCCGCGACCAATCGCCTTCAGAACCCGAAACAGAAAAAAAAGAATGCGTAAGTCGCTATTCCACTACTCAAATTATGGCAAGCGCATTGTGTCACATGTTACTGTTTGTCGTTTGTTTTATCCATTCTTCTTCATTCTCAGATTTAAGCATTTCGGAAAAGAACAAAATCTGTTTGAGAATATTATAATACGTCTCAAAAGTGAAGTTGCATAACACACTCACAAAGCTTTGATTCCGCTAAAAAAAATTTTTCAATATAATGCTTGGACCTTCCCGTTATGATGATGATATAATGACATTTAAATAATCGCATTTGGATTGATTGCAGCAGTGGATTCTTTTGGTGTATTGCACGACCACGGTCTTTACCGTAGCCCCACAAAAAAAGTTCAGCAGCGTCAAATCGCATCATTTTGCTGGGCAATGATTATCGCAAAATGTAAAATTTCACTTTCTGGAAACTTCTCATGCAATAAAGCTAAAATCGGTTCTGTTGAATCACATTTGAATCATCACTGTTATAGTTAGTTTCAACTATATTTACGCGTTCTTCGGTTGTTAACGATCCATGTTGGTAAGTAGCAAATCTTTCACTAAATAAATAACTTCAGATGACAGGTATTTAACAGCCTTGCCAGACCGGCGGTATTAAAACCACTAAATGTATAACCATATATGATTAAATCCGTTAGGTTTATCTGGCATGATGATTTGTTTTTTGTAACTGTCACGACATGCAGATTTCTGAGAAGAACTAATCCACATCCGACGAGCCTAGCCACGCTGAACTCCACCATCAATCTGGCGAGACTCGACAAAATTTTGCAAACCGCTGAAAACGACATGTTATAATATTTAAATGTCCGTAGTCATAAAAGGGTATTAACTCGAAACTCTATAACTAAACACTGTTTCGCAACCTAACTAATAGGCTCTTTTCTACATATTAGCTCATTTCTTATCGATTTTTTTTAAGTATATTTTGAGAATTTTTTTTTTTTTTGTTTTGTTTTTTTTTTTGTATATAGTCTATATATATATCAGCTCATTTCGAAGACACAGATTTGTTTAGTATTGCAGCAAAGTGTACCACAATGTTTTAAAATAGCTCAGCCAAAGACGTAGCTCTAAGCCGATGACGGCGCTAGAGTTTTTAAGCCGATATAAGCCGAAGGCGCGACCATTTTTGTTCTGCGGCGGCTGATGCGAGTATTGAACTGTTATATACGATGTGATGCTGAACAAATCCATACGTAATTTAGTATAACCGTACGTGTTAGTCGGTAGGAGTTTCAGATCCCAAAGAGAAAACTGAAGGTCTGGCACGGACGCATTATTGTAGTTTGGATGGAAGTACATCTGTAGAATGTCAACAATGTGTAGGGATTGGCCGTGAGGTGGACATTAAAAATAGGAAAGAATTGGAAATAAATCATTTATCAAAACCACACTATCAACAATCAACCAATAACACAACAAACAACAAAGACGGGGGTAAAATTTTAAAAGGAACAATCAAACAGAAAAATGTAAAAAAAATATTGAAGGCAAATATTAAGAAACAAAAGCCAAACAAACAACGATGTATTAAAAAAGATTCCCTTTTTGGAAATAATCCAAAAATTAAGCCCGACCAAGGTGCCAAATAACAGCAAGCAAAACATATTTTAAAAACCTTAAGAATTTATGTATTCTATAGTTATACTAAGTAAAGAAAATGGGTCGCTGTAGCCGTCCCTAAAGTATCAAAAAAATCAAAATTCTCACATGTAATAAAACACAACTTAATAATCGAGAGCATAACGCCAACACTTGGCTGTTGCCATACTATTTATTACAATTTTCGCTGAATCTTTTGCATGCAATTGATTGGCGAGCATTTTCTGGTAATAAATTATATTCATCTCAGACCCAACACAATCTTCGCCATAAATTGGCGTTCTGTGGTTATTAAAATCTTCAAGGCACTTTGGCATCATTTCAGCTTTAAAATTAAAATTTTTTTCAATTAACCAAACGAAGACTAACGGGACTTGTTTAAAAAGCTAACATGCATGCTTAGAATAGTAGTAAAACATTACGCATGAAATACAAAATTCTTAGCTCGAGCGAAGCCAGCCAATATTATCGTCGACGCGTTTAAGTCGAAAAATTCGGTAGCGGCTCCGCTGACCAACAAAATGGACGGCGGCAGTGTGCCGGTCAGCTGAGCTTCAAACTCTGGTCGGCGCTTTTTCGAAACCGAATCAATCGGCGGTGTTCCGCTCACCTAAACCTGCGTCCGGAGTTGGTGCGCTAATCGGCTAAGCTGAACGGACTTCCATCTCTGGTTGCATGTATTTTGCGATCAATACCACCCTTTTATGGGGATGACACACAAACAGACTAGTTTATCAGCTTTAACACTATTTGTCAAAATTTATTAGTTTACCAAATTATCCACAAATAGGATTAAATCTGTCTGAACAGTCTTTCAGCAAGTCATGCGTACGTATCACTAGTCCTTATGATACATTTTAAAATGTAGAAAAAAATAATCCAACACAGGATTACCAGGATTTCTTCAGATTACCAGATATTTGTTGCAGGTACAGTACTTATGACGTGGGCAATAAAACACGATTTTTGTCTTCGGAAAAAAATCACCAAAACTAAATGGATCAACACCACAATTGTTATTATTATAATTATTTGTTTCTACGACGTTATTACGCACAAATTATTTTTCGACATTTTTAATCCAGACGTATTGGATCACTCTCTATTTTTACAACACTAGCGCATGAAGTGTTCTATTCCATGTTTCATTCCGTGTTCCTCGTAGATACTTGCAGGAAGCGTTATTAGAGAAACTGTTACCAAAGTGGTACATTAGGGTTGGCTGGGGTTTTTAGATTGGCTTGCTGTCAATAATGTGCGGAGTTGTTTAGCAGTGATCATTTAAAAATTATACATAAAGTGCGAATTTTGAGCTACAATGGCAGACTTTATTGATGCGGAGGCTGAGGAATCGGAGGTAAAGCTACTACAAACTGTATAAAGAGATTATTTATTATGTTGGAAATTCTGACATGCTGCCGATGTCTGAATGGTTGAAATGGAGCCGTAAACCTCATGTCAACAAATGTATTTACACAATTCCGAAAGTCATTTTACGTGTCATCTCCGAACAAGTGCACTAGAGTATATAATTTTATTTCATGATAGAAACAAAGAAATATTGTGTGTGAGATTGGCCAAATTACCAGGCGTCATTTCGTCGCATTGATGGACTTTGTATACATTACTTGTTGGTCAATTGATTGTCAGCGGGATTTATCAATTATTGACGCAGCGTAATAGTATCTGTACGAATGAGTTAATAAATACTTGCGGATTTTAGTAGTAGTTAAGATGTTCATAGTGTGGTAATTTTGTTCGTAATTACTCAAAAAAGACGATTTAAAATCGTGCATGTAAATTTTCTCTATCGCGGAACGTCCAAAGATAAATAAATACAAATTTAAGGTTTAACAAAAGGCCAGAAAATGTATACAATTGAAATTATTTTTATTCGTTGTAAAGTTTTTCAGAGCATAACAAATTTTAATGTATTTTACAATTTTTTTTTCAGTTCGATTCTAAGGTACTTGCATCTAGTTTTGCAGTTGCAACTTTGCAGGTGTACATCTACAGCGGCCCACAGTTGTTGATAAAGCGCATGTTAAAGATGCAACTGATTTTATATAACTCTGACATCTGAACGTGCGAAGGAAATAAGGATTTAGGGGTTTTAGGTCTTATTTAAGTAAAATGACTATAGTTGCAACATTTATAAATAAATACAACTAGATTTACAAAGTACCAAAAAAATGTGTTGCTTAACGAGTCCCGATCACATAGCTAACAAATGGCTTTTAACGAAAAGGGAAGATTGCCCTGGATATTAAAATCAATATATATATATATATTTATTTAGCCTATTAAGATAACAATTCTCACGATCCACGATATTCCTATCAAAGGTTTCCTCAAATATGATGCCAAATTCATCAAATGTATTAGCTTTACGGACTGAGTCGTTTATTACAATACTGTTTCCCGATCAGATTTTAAAGATTCATATTTTGTCTTTGTGCTCACTGCTTAAAAGTATTTTCTTCATTGGAGTATGTACTACAAAACATTAAACATGAATAGTATTGCTAAGTATGGATTAAACCGGCCTGGAGAGTTATTGTTTTATTGGCATGCTGGTGCTAACTTCAAAACCTTGGCCAATAGCTTTTTCAACCAAAGTGTCTCTTGGGTGTTATCACTAATAATTGTAGGAAAGGGATCACCAGATCACCATGCCGCCTGTTGCCTACGTAAGAAGTGATGAAATATATAATACTGCACCTGGAATGTCTACTGATGTGTGTCTCTAGCACGTGCCAGAGTAGTAGAACCCTTGTTCAGAAAATTGTTCCCATAAAAGACTATGGTGGCAGCCATTAAGCCACAAATGGGATTTTAAGAATCTAAATTCTTGCATTGGTGTACGGATATTCCATGTTATGGTAGCTGTAAAATATATCAATGATCTTTGTCAGTTATATGAATGTTTCCCGGTCCTCGCATGGTGGTTAGAAAATGCGACAACCGTGCATTTGATCGTGGGTTTGACCCCCGATACAACCACATCTATGTGTCGTACGAAATCTAAGTAGTCGGATAATCGACAAGTGCAGTAAATGCTTCTCACACTGAAGTTCGGACCCCGATTCATAGCACCCAAAGAGTTGAAGTTGAAGTAAGTTGAATACGATATCAAAAAAGAAAGAGAAATGGGATATTTAGGGGCGAGAAATCAATTGTCTTAGTACTAACTTAAGTAATTATATTATTACTATTATACTTCAGCTTTGTTTGTATTATTGAACCGCTATTTTCAATAAGACTAACGTTACGTCTTCGAATCTTTCGAGGTGTTCAGGTCTAAATTGTAATACAAAATTCTATTAATGTACAGCCAAAAAGGGCTTTGCTGGTTTAAATACATACATACATATGTATAAATACTTTACGGTTGTCAAGGTGTCCACTGTGGTGTAGTCTTATGTGCTCTTCTTCGTAAAATTGACTATGCGAATGATAAGCCCAAGGCCTAGATAAATCAATAGCCAATCTTGCCAGACGAACTAATCTCAGTCTACCAGAGTAATAAGGTACCTTTAATTCCAATGTAGAACACTCAAAGTGACGCCCAAAGACTATCTGTGGTAGGCTTCTTTTTCAGAAGATCCTTTAGCACAATGATTTATAGTACCTAGTACACCACATGTTTGTATGCTCATTAAATCTAACAATCAAATAACCAAAATAGGTACAGTATTACTCAAACTGAAATTTGATAGATGTGGTCCTTAACTTAAAAACCTAATGCATTTTTCATCGTTAAGCAAGATACTATGTCCTTTTTACGAGGAAAAAATGCCATGAAATATTGTTTGTTCTTGTTTATTATACATATGTTGATGTGAGACAGTAGTATGTCCAGACGGAGGCGAGAAATTATTTTGATCTTATTTTAGTCCATATTTATAGGATATTGCGGTTTTGAGTTTTTGGTAATTATAACACTATAGTGTGGATGCCAAGAATTGTTGGTGTTGATTAAAAAATCTTGGAGGAGTTTTTGACGTGTGTGAGGATCTTTCACGTGGGTATCTTCTACTACTATTATCAAATATACCGACTTATCCAGGTTTCCAAATTAATTTCAATTTATTTATTCATCAGTCAACGCTATTGGACTATGCGTTGATAGAAGTTTAACATGAGTTATATTACTTAGACCTATCTCCCAGCAAAAAACAACCGCAGCGGAACCTTTGCGAACAAAAAATCATTTAATTCATATAGCCAAATATTGTGAACGTAGACTGTCAGTGAAAAACAAGAAGCAAATAAATCTTCAAACAAACCAAAGCAAAATCTTAGGACTAATTGAGAAATTCTTATCCTTCTTCTCAGCAGGCAGAGTAATCCACAATCGCGCTGCGCGAGCAACAAATTAACTTTCCATAAGTGAACTGTGTGCATTTCTGCTAAAAAGCAAAAATTAGATAACCGTACAATATAATTCGGTTTACCAAATTTAATAACACAGAAGAACCTGCGTAAGCATTTCATTTTGTAAATAATTTCATACTCATTTTATTATAACATTAATTTTATTTGGCTTTTGTGATGTATAAGAACATCTCTAATGCTAAATATGCCCCTTCTATTACCCCTT
>JAHXMU010000382.1:0-32697 GCA_019455685.1 Philornis downsi | reverse complement strand
CAATTAATTTTCTAGCTGCTAGAAAACTAGTTGTATTTTGTAGATTTCTTTTGGAGTTTTATCTTTCGGAAGCGTTGATAGTACGGTGTTGAGGGTTTGCCCTAATAAGAGCCACGGCGGATATCTGTGCTGGTGTTCTGGCAGTGTGGTATGAAACTCCACTATGTTTTTGAACATGCAGCTGTGTAGAACTGACGGTATTTTTGGTTAACGTTTCGCTGTTTTAATCTTGTCAATGTTTATGACTGATAAGCGGCTCGACAATTTTGGGCAGGATTTTTTTTAATTTGACCGTTGTTCCATTTTGTTGGTGAGAGAATTGAGAATTTCACATTTGCTGTTTGAATCAGTAAAGGTAGGACAGTAAAACGATTGAACTATTTAAAACAATAAGTGGTTGAATAAGTTATTAAAAAATTCAAATATCAAGGAATACATATATTACAGTAATAGCTAATAGTCTTCGGTAGCCACAAACGAAGTTTGTTTTTAATATTAGTATATATAGAATTTTCCTTAGAGAAATCGACATAATAAACATGCGAACAAGATTTTTGTTGCACACTCTTGGGACCAATAGAAACCACTATCCCCATATTTCATGAGATTTTCAAAACAGCGAAATATGAAAATATATTTTCAAATACGAATATATATTTTGTCCCACTGTGACCAAGTGGAACATTTTCTGCCAACATAACGTATTCCCAGCAAAAGCTTTTTGGAAGCGCTTTCGGAATTTGCACCCCACAAGTTTCGGCTGATTTTCAGAAATTCGCAATTTTAGATTTTCTATTCCACATCCCACAACAACATTTTGTCCAACTGTGACCAAATGGCGCATTCTCCGACGATCAGATATATACCGGTTGAAAGCCCTTGGAAAGTGCTACTAGAAACCACTGTCCCCATATTTCAGAAGATTTTCAGAACATCGAAATATGAAGATATATTTTAAAATACGAAAATATATTTTGTCCCACTGCGACCAAATGGAGCATTCTCCGCCAACGAAACGTATACCCAGCAATAGTTTTTTGGAAGTGCTTTCAGATTTTGTACCCTACAAGTTTCGACTGATTTTCAGAAATCCGCAATTTCAGATTTTCTATTCCACATCCCACAACAACATTTTGTGCCACTGTGGCCAAATAGAGTTTTCTCCGCCGATCAAATATATATCCGTTAAAAGCCCTTGACAAGTGCTACTAGAAACCAGCGAAATATTGAAATAGCCGAAAAACGCATTGGTTAACCACAGTTTGTTGTTTAATAAAGAACTTTTATCCGTTGCTAATCAACTACATAAATAATTTCGTTTTTCATTACTTTTGTAGCTTGGATGCAACTGTGCTCCGACCTTAATCATTTTAACAGAGGACTGTTATCTTGATAACAGAGGTGTTGCGACCTAATGTGGTTTGCGTTTTTTAGTTAAATGCGTATTTCTCTTCACGCACATGAGTTCAATACAATGATATTAATGAATGCAATATATCACTTCTCGCAAAAAAGTACAGAATCATGCATTATTTATTCCATTATAAATTGTACCCATTAAAAATTTTAAAATAAATTTATAACCAAAAAATGTTAAAATACATTTAATTGAGTTGAGGAGAAGAAAAGTTTCAGGATAAGAGTCTATCTTATTAAATTTGGTGCCAAACACACGTCTTCTTTGCAATTATTTTCCTATTGAATTCCATTATTCATTCAAAAAGGCCTGAACAAACCCACGATTAAAACAAAATAAAATTAATTCTCTTTAATTTTTTTATCGAGCTGAGAAAAAGGAACAGCAGGACTTCTATAATATCAAAGTTGACAAAATTAAGTCAAACGTATTTAAGTTATTGTGATTTATAGGATACCTCTTCTGCTCATTGAAATTTTCAATATTGTGATTTACTAGAAATATACAGTGAGCAGCAAAAGTCATGGTACTCCAGTTATACTAATATGTCTTCCGTAATTTCTCAAAAACTACGATACATATCATAAAAAACTTATTTTTATTTAATGTTCTTATTTATATACTACAATAAATCAAAACAATATTTCACGTATATATCTAAACAAAAAATAAAAAAATTTAAAATAATGTAGACTTCATTTGTATAAATAATTTGTACGCAGCAAAAGTCTTGGTACCCCTGGTGTTATTTGATTTACCCGATAAAACCCCTTTGCAAAACAGTTGGCAGCCCTTTAATTTTTTGTTAGATCACCTTTGAGAAACATAACGGTACTTTTCAAATTTAGAAAAAGTAGAAGAAGCATTTAGTTTTTGCAGGAAGTAAATTCAAGCGTGTTGTTAAAATGTCGAGAAAACTATCAATAGAAGAACGAAAAATAATTATAAATAGCCACGAAATGGGAAAGTCGTACTCAGATATTGCTAAAATTATAAATAGAAGCAAATCAACAGTGCAAAAAGTTGTTAATCGTTTTAAGAGGATCATTGAAAATAAACCGCGAACAGGCCGTCCAGCAAAGCTCAATAATAGATATGAACGACATATCGAAGCAATTATAAACAAAAATCCGTTTACAAGTGCACATACATAGAATAGCGACAGAGTTGAAAGAATCGTTAGGTAAAGATGTTTCTGCAGACACGGCACGAAGGAGCATCAAGAGGGCCGGTTACAATGCTCGCACTGCGCGAAAGAAACCACACATTAGCGAGACCAACAAAAAAAAACGTGTGGATTCGCAACTGAATATAAAAATAAGACAATTGATTTTTGGGAAAAAGTAATTTTCTCCGATGAATCCAAATTTAATATTTTTGGATCGGATGGACGCGTTTTAGTATGACGGAAAAAGTGCGAGGAGTTAAATCCGAAAAATACCATAAAAGCTGTCAAGCATGGTGGGGGTGGAGTAATGGTGTGGGGCTGTATGTCAGTAGCTGGTGTTGGTAATTTAGTGTTCATTGAGGAGACGATGAACAAGATAGTCTACATGAACATTCTGAAAGAAAACCTAAACCAGAGTGCCGAAAAGTTGAACATGCGAGATAATTATTACTTTTAACAGGACAATGATCCAAAACACACCGCTGCTGATGTTAAGATGTGGATCGCATACAATACACCACATATGCTTAAAACACCGCCTCAGAGCCCTGATTTGAACCCCATTGAGCATTTGTGGGATCACTTGGAAAAACGCGTCCGAAACCACACAATTTCCAGCAAAGCTCAGCTCAAGGAGATACTTTTGACTGAATGGGGTCAAATATCCACAGAATATACCAAAAAGCTTGTACACTCCATGCCGACCCGATTGAGTGAAGTTCTGCGACTTAAGTATTAGGCAAATCAATTAAACTCAAAAATCGTAAAAGTGTACTAAACTTTGGTATTTTTGTTAGGGGTACTAAGACTTTTGCTGCGTACAAATATGAAGCCTACATTATTTTTATTATTGTTTAGATATATACCTGAAATATTGTTTTGATTTATTGTAGTATATAAATAAGAACATTAAACAAAAATAAGATTTTTATGATATGTATCGTAGTTTTTGAGAAATTACGGAAGACATATTAGTATAACAGGGGTACAATGACTTTTGCTGCTCACTGTAGATTAATACATTATGATCAGGCTTTCCATTATGTTTTGCGATTTGGGGGATTATCATTTAAGATGTTTTTGGGCCGAATTTACAATGTTTTTAAGACATGAAGTTTCCAATAAGGAAAATATATTTTTCAAATTAATTTAATGATTGCACTTAATACTGAATTTATGCAATTTTATTTATTTTTTTTTTTATTCTGGTTCAAGATTCGCCCCATTTTTGATTGAATTTTTCATTTGATTCCTATTCAAAAGAATTTTTGTTAGTATGGAATCGGCAAATTGTTGTCATTTTCAGGCAAACGGCACTTCTATTCGTCACCACTCGGTAAGATATGCATGAGAGTTGTGATGGTTTGTACGTTGTGACCTCAAATGTAGTAAGACTTTCCTTTTCTTTGTTCCTCAAAGGTTTTCTGTTATGGTTGACCCGTGAAACATTGATTTTACAAATTGCTTATCATTGGGCAGTGGGAAATTTGAGCTGTTGTAGATCGTAGCATTTTCGAACGTGAAATTTCCAAACATGGAAATATTTAACCACTTTTTATAGATGTCACTGTATGGTGGTCATGTATCATTGATCACCAAAATATTCAGTCAGATAAGTAATGTAGCTCACCTTAGTTTGTTTCAGTGCTGCTAAATACCACCTTGAGCCATATAGCGAACTATGTTCAGCTATGTTTCTATCTATGTTATTATAAACCGATAAATAAAAATTTGTTGAAAGCATAGCAATTACCATTATTTTGAAAGTTTTTCTTATGACGTATTTAGAAATTCTGTAAGACCAATCAATGTTAAACGCGTATATAACGCTTGTAATAATCATTTGTTTTTATGATTATTTGCTTTACACCACGTAATGTTTCTGGTTGCAGACTTCGTATTTCATCTTATATTTTGCTCCAGCTATCTAATAATTTCTGGTTTATTATCATCTTTTAAATATTTAACCACTTTTAAATATTCCTATAAAAAAGGTCTGGCGCAGTTAAATCTGATGAACAAGGCAGCTACGGGAAGTCTGAATATTTTAAAGTCGATCATCCAAAATAGCCCATCCCATGGATTTTCAGAGCTCCACATTCAACATTTATGCTTGCTGACATAACCACTTAAATGTAAATGCGTTTCACTGGACGTCAAAACATTATTTAAAATATCCATTTGTGTGGCTAATTGCGTAAAACGAATTACGTATTGTAGCCGTTGTTGGCGGTCTAGCGGTAGCAGTGCTTGCACAATTTGAATTTTGTACGGATGAATCTTAAGATCCAACTTCAAAATTTTCTGCAATGTCGTTCTGGAAATACGTAACTGCCGCATAGCTTTAGCGTTACCTTCAGTGCGAATATTTTGGTGACCCCATCTTCCGGGACGATCGATCACTGAACCCCTCAAAACGGCCGAATAATTCCTAATCACGGAGGCTGTGGGAGCTGATTTTAAGTTATAATATTGATGATAATAGTATACGTGTTTTACATTGGTGGTTTTTTTTGGGTTACCCTGTATATTACAAAGACATTTGTATTAAATTCAATATTTGTTTCGGCCATTTTTTGGCACTGTTAACACACGTCCTACATTCAACGAAATCGCTTTGAAAGCTGGTTTTAGGGATTGTTGAAAAACGTGGATGAATATGCTATATTTTATGGCGGTTCTACAGGGTGGCGCAATAGAACGTGCATATTGCATCATCTTTTTTTGCGGGGTAGAAAAGGCGCGGGCGGGGGGGCGCCTACATCGTTGGGTTGGCGGGCTCATGGAGTTTTAGTCGCTAAGAATCACTTCGACGAGAAGCGTCGCGCATTTTGCGTGCGCGCATTTTACGAGAACTCTCTCTTCTTCGAAAATGCGCGGGGCCAAAACGTCACGGTTAATACGGAACGCTATGTTGAGATGTTGGACGGGTTTTTGACTCCAGAAATTGAAAGTTCAAGAATAGTGAATTCCAGAACTTGGTTCCAACAAGATGGAGCTACCTGTCACACATCAAATGACTCCATGGCGGTGGTGAAACAGATGTTCCCTGGCAGGCTGATTTCAAAAAGAGGTGATATCCCATGGCCCTCACGTAGTCCAGACTTGACGTCTCTTGACTTTTTTTGTGGGGATACCTCAAACACAAAGTCTACAGTAATAATCCAAGAAACGTCGTTCAGCTCAAGGAGAATATCCGTGGTGAAATGGCAGCCATTACACCAGTATTACTGAAGAAAGTTTTCAATAATTTTAGTTTGATAATGTTATTTTTAGATAATGTTATTTTTAAAAAATAAACTCCATTTATTACTCTACAATGACTTAGATTTATCTTAACCATACCTTTTTTATTTATTTTTTAATCTATTTTTTAAATATGCACGTTCTATTGCGCCATCCTGTATTATAACATTTCGCGAAAATTTGATTGCTTTGTTGAGTAATCATTAGTATTTATAGGATATGTATAAAAGTTTGGATCAATGTAACGGTTTTCTGGTTGACATATATCGATTCTATTACCTTCAAACAATTACGGAAATTAATGTGGTTTAGGAACACTTAGGAACTTTGAGTGATGCTAACGTAAGGAAGCTGTGTTAAAAAGAGGGCCAAATGTAACTGGTTGCCGGTTGGCTTAATGTACGTGTGTATTTAATCAATTTTAATGTTTTCGATATAAACTTATTCGTCACATATTGTCAAAATTATTTGGATTAAATTTTGATAAATGACATTTTTGGACGGTATTTGCTTAATGTAACTAAGAACTTGCCTTTGTGTACAATGACTAATAATATAATATACATATTTCACCACGCAGTCAGTGTGCATGTCTATTTAAACTGCAGGGTGTGGTTATTCGGTGAAATTAAGAAATATCTGTTCAATAAATAAAATGAAATATAATATCCAAATAGCATTCTAACCTTGATCTTAATGCGAAGTAAGTTAGAAATATCTGTAAATTAGAAATATCATGCGCAATAGAATTAGAAGAATCAGTTTCATGAAAACAAAGAAAAATTCCACTTCGTAGAGCTCCACAACCTTAATGATAACTAAATGAATTTGTCCTAATGCGTAGAAATTGGCTCAAATTATGCTATTAAGGGAAAAGGGTAAGCCTGATAATAAATTTTATAACTTTCGTCTTATTCCAGCATTACTAGCAAGATCTAATATTTTTGAAGTTTGGGAAGTTTCCCTTCAGTAGGCAACTGCGAATCTGGTTACCTCTCTTATCTGAACTTTTTACTTAATTTACGCAAACTTGGTTCTTTTTTCTTATATGGCCAATAAACAATGCCAATTCTTTGTTTTCGTTGTTGATCCGATTTACGTTTTGTTTTACCAGATGCACCGTGAAGTTAAATTTTAGATCAACATTTGTTTATGCTAATAACATTCGTTCGTTTCTCTTCGTTTAGTATTTATGCTGATAATATTGAATTGTTTCTATCTATTCCTACACCAATTATCGACAATTGCAAGTTGATGTGAACACGATGTCAGTAGTATTAGCAACTGCTGGACTGTTAGAAATCGCGAGATCAATGTTGAGCAAGCCAAATGTTTTTTTTTTTTTTTTTTTTTTTTTTTTTTGGACTTTTGGATTTCGTACGGATGTCGGCGAAAATCAACGCGGAAGATTCTTGATGTCTGTGAAACAACAAGTTCTTGTTCGCTGCACGGAATTGACTACGCTTCCTACAGATCTTGCGTTTCGTTGGCTGATTGTTTACTGCCAGTAATAAAGTTTTAACATTTCCAACAAACAAACAGGAAAATTAACAAAAGTTGAAACAACGTAACCGACATAAACTGTAAAACTATACCCGCCACAAAAGGAAACCCCTTTGCTACTGCGAACAGAATTGGCTATTTCCAAACTTTGTAAATCTTAAATATTAGAAAATAGTTCAAACACTGTGATAATACGCAGCAATTAGGGACTGGATCTGCTATTATATATCTGTGGCTTGGTGCTAAAAGGGCCAATGTCAATATTTTACTGTTTTGAGTTAATCATTGCGTTAGATTTCTTTTTTTGCTCTCTTTCATAATTATAAAACAGTCAATCTTAAATTTTACCCAGAAGGGGTTAAATAAGCGTAAAGCTGGCCAATGTCATTATGAACTCATCTATAAAACTTAATGCTAAAAGGGCCAATGTCATCTTTATCTTCTAAATTTTGCAACTTTTTAGATAATTAATTTTACGATCGTATTCTATTCAAATATATTCTATATCTAAGCCCAAGTTGATAAGTAAAACTTTAAAGATTTGTCTGCTGTAGTTAAAATAGTTTTTGTTAAAACATTCAAGTTCAATTATCTCAAAACTGAATATTTTGACATTGGCCCTTTTAGCACCAAGCCACAGATATAATATGAATACTGTTATACTATTTATTACACTGAGCTCTTAATGGTTTATAGTTTGCGAGGTATCACGTCTTCAGGTTTGGAAATTGGTATATGTATATGGAAACTGGTGGTGGTAATGTGTTTCGGTACATTGATTTTATAAGCGTTTCTTTATTGCAATATTCTTTTTACTGTTTGAGAAAGAAATTTGGATATGATAGTTATAATAGAGATTCATACTGAGCCACTTCAATTTTGAAACTAAACTAAGAATACTATATTCCTATAAAAAAAAGATTTCCAGATTTCAAATGTACTGTAATTTTTCTGCTATTTTTAATTCTTCATGAAAATAAATTGCATACAATGGTCATTAAAATTTCAAAAATATCTCTTTTCAGGAAGAGGAAGAGCTCGATGTCCATGAAAAGAAAAAAATTAAAAAATTAAAGGCAGTGGCTGATAGTAGCGAAGAGGACGAAGAAGGTTTGTATTGTTATATTTAAATCTAATATATCTCTAAATGTATTGACATTCCATGTTAGATGACGAAGAACGTATACGCGAGGAGCTCAAGGACTTGATTGATGATAATCCCATTGAGGAAGGCAGTGAAGGAGAGGATTCCGACTTTTCAAACACTTCAAAAAAACGTAAGAAACACGAAGATGATGATGATTTGGACGATGGGCTGGAGGATGACGACTACGATTTGATAGAAGAAAATTTGGGAGTAAAAGTCGAAAGACGGGTAAGATTTGGAGTATCTTTTCTCTATTTTGAGACGAAAATGTGGTTATATGATCCCATTTTTGTTGTGTTCTATAAATTAATTTAGTATGCGGGATTATCGTTCGTATGACCGCCGGTTTTATCTCCGGACAGTCTCCACGATATGTCTGATAAACATTTCAAATGGCCGACAAGTCTAGTAAACGCTTCTCAAACTGTGACTTTCGGAATCTAACAAACCTATAAACACCTCTGATTATAAAATATACAGGAACTCATGTTTTAGTGGCAATTGATGCTCTATTTATTCCCTTTTATTATATACACATATGGTGAAAATAATAAGCACACTCTATATTTTTTTAAAGGCTCGTAGACGAAAATGTATTTAAATTAAAAGAAAGAACAAATACTAATTTATTTTTTTATAACATTAGAAATAAATACTACTACTACTTCTAATACTAAAACAGTAAAAAAAACAAATATTAAATTCGGTATTTTTCAAAAAATAATAAATTAATCAAGGAAACATTGGACAAAATGATAACTACTTTTAGTTAAAATAGGCAAAAAAGTAAAGACCCAAGTTTTTTTTTTTGCTAAATTGGCTGAGTTTCGTTAAAAGCCGGTATTTCCACCTTTATTTTCAATTATTTTGTTGACTCTTTTTGACATGCTGGCAATAAGCTTCCTGCAGGTTTCTACTGGTATTTCATACCAAGTTTTTTGAACAAAATTCCATAACTTATCCTTATTTTTAAGAACCTCCTTTCCAATTCCTTGTTTCAACTATCCACAAAGAGTTTCGTTTGGATTTAAGTCCGCAGATTGACTTGGCCAGTCAAGAAGGGTAACATTATTATCTCGGAACCAATCCTCTACCAACTTAGAAGTATGCCTTGGATCGTTATCCTGTTGGAATGTCCATCTAACATAATATAGGCGTACTTTCCACAGCATAGTTCAACATATCTTTGTAGTAGAATCTGGTCATAGTGCCGGTAATTCAATGTATCGGACCGATACCATATCACGAGACCATAATATTGCCGCCTCCGTGCTTGACCGTCTTCTTTGTAAAGCGAACAGGGAATTCTTTACCCATGGCTGATTTTTTTACTATATATTTTGTTATGAATAAAGATAAACAACAGTAAAATAACTAGTCTTTCCAAAAAGACTACAGCAGACTGCGAAAATATTAAAGAATTGAGCAATGTATTTATTATTTTGGCCAAGTACTGAAATCACACCTGAACAAAACTAACTCACAATGAAAACAACGGGGAAGCTCCAGTTTTGTTTTTACTTTTAAAGGCATTACGATATTAAAGTTATTTAAGTAAAAAAGTATTGCCATGTTTACTTTCCTTTAAAGTAACTTAAATTAAACATAAAGCAAAAATAAACAGGTGTAATTATTTTTTCGACCAGATGTGTAAGTATAGTTTATATACCACGAGCCAAAATTGATGCTGGTGAGCATAATTCTGATACATCTTCCCGTTTTAATGAAGACAGTTTCTCGCAACATTCTATTTTTAAGTATTTTCTGACTCGCGATAATCTTTCTGTTTGTAATATGCCAATTAAAATTTAAGATGTAAGATTCTGATTGATTATGCATTTGTACAATCAAATGCCCAGCTCTATGCCTTGATTGATGTTGATTCAATACAGCGCAAACAAATCTCATACAAAAAACTTTGAAATTATAGAACACCTTTGACTGCATAAATCATGATCCTGACGTGAAGTAAATCTGTTCACATAAATCAAATTATGTGGACCGTAAGACGCAGTGATTTGGCGCACAGACCATTGAAATATGTGGAAATGCATCTACGTGAAAGCTTATACACCAATTTCAACGACGTCAAGACCATCCCTTGCTTAGTTGCACAAATACTCTCCACGTCTTTTGGTAGCGTATAAATTCAATGTGATAACTTTAGCTGTATTATAAAAAATGTCCTTTTTACTTACGTACTTAGGTGACGACTAAAATAGACATACTTAGCTATAATATGACGCATGTAGAAAATAATTTTAAATGCTTCGGTTTCCACCTACGCTTTTCATGCTGAAGCATTTGGGTTCGCGACAAGAACCAGCCAAAGTAATCGCTGTATATTGATGTTTTGTCCTGGTTTACCTCAAGACTCATTTTCGCTCATTTTTCTCAATGCTTGAGGCTGCAGTTTTGCAATTTTCTGCCAATATGTCTATATCGTCTGCATACACGAATATGGTTTCTGTTGAAGACGGTACCAGCTGTATTGGGTGCAGCTTTCCTCATAATCGTCTCCAACAATATGTTGAAGATGTTACTGGACAGGCTGTCGCTCTGTCTATATCCTCATTTGATGTAAAAAGAATTTCTGATATTTCTGCATATTCACCATCTTCACCAAAGACTTCGTGTCAGTCAGTGTCACCCTGCAAAGACGTATAAGCTTCACGGGAATTCCAAACTCGTACATGGCCTCATATAATTTTTGCTATCGGACTGTCGATCTGTTTTCT
This sequence comes from Philornis downsi, assembly GCA_019455685.1. NCBI lineage: Eukaryota > Metazoa > Arthropoda > Insecta > Diptera > Muscidae > Philornis > Philornis downsi. The sequence continues at coordinate 21,478 of JAHXMU010000382.1, read as the reverse complement.
TGGGTTTTCTCAAGAATTTGCTGTAGTGGGAACATCTTGTTAGTTGTTAATTAACCCGGTCTAAAGCCACACTGATAGCCCAATCAGGTCAGCTTTAGCCTTTCACATATCTCATTCAGCAGGGCCTTATAAGTAATGGTAAAAGACTGACATCACGATAGTTTTTAAACAAACACCCGGGTCGCCTATTTTTAATACATGATATAGTACACTCAACTTCCAATCGTCAAGCATGTATTCATCGATCCAAACCGTATTTAGGAGCAGGTGCATATTGTTTATCAGCTCATCGCCGTCGGTCTTAAACAACTCTTCTGGCCGGCCATCAGCGGAACTGGGCAATTGACGGTGGAGTAGGCTGTGACTATCTTCGCCTATGTGGGTATCGGGGGATATGCAACTTAGCGATGTTCAGCTTTCTTTGTGCCTGGCTAGGATCAGAATAATGTCTACACGGTCACTTATAGGGTTAAACTGCGAGGCAATTTGCCAAAGTCTCTTTTCCGCAACAAATCCGCATCCAAATTAATGCAAAGGCAGAAAGCTGCGTGGCGGCGGCTGTAGAAGATGTCACCGTTTTTACGCCGAGTTCATATTTGTCTTGCCCATCCGTTAATCGGATAGAGCCACCTTCTCTGTAAAAAGTAAGGATAGTCCTGGTGCATATCTTTCAATCATAGTCTCTTAAAGTTTGCTTCCGATCCTAGTGTTGGGTCTGCAACGACCACTAGCGTGTTATGAGTTGAGTTTCAATGGAAAATTCTTCAAAGGCCTCTGGTTACCCCCAAGTGAATAACGGTTAGAGAGTTTAGATTTCATATTTCCCAATTCCCCCAGTAGCATTATATTTTAATCTTTGTTCTAAACAGTGTAAACAATTATTTTGCACTTTCAATGTTTCAACCAAGAGAGCCTTTTGTTGATTAGTAAAATAATAATCAAGGACACTCGAAAATCATTAAAATCCAAATTCGATTTTACATCAAGCGAAGGTTCAAAATCGAAGCTCCAGATAAATATTCAGCTTTTTTCAATCACACATTAGTTTCCAATCTTTTTAGTAGAAAATGAGACGCAGTTTCACGATAAACACAGATTTGGTATAGCCAGCAATTTCAATATAATTTTTCTTAAATGTGTAGAATCAAGTCTTATACATGAAATACAAAGATTGCCACCAGTTGACCCTAAGAAGAACTTTAGTAAGTTACTTATCTGTTAATATAATTGGAACTCAGCACATTCAAGCAGGAGAAGTTGCATTTAGCACAAAATTATGATTGAGCTAAAATGTAATCATTTCTGAACCTTATCAATTACAGAAACAATGAAATTGACGACGGAATCAAAAATTTCATCTACGGTCTCAAATTACCAGCATATCCTAGTTAAGCCTGGTATAAATGATTAGCTCCCATTAAAAATGACGAAAACTTCAGAGCTATGTTCAACATGTAAATAGCAGATTGTTTCGGCTATAAGCATTTAAATAAATGAGCATTCGATAATTTGTCCATATCCAAATCTTATTAAATTATACTTGATCATTTTAATTGACACAAGTCAATCGACATTTAATTTGTAGTACCTGTAATTTTATTGCCAATATTAGAGCAAGGTAATAGATTAAGTGAAATCTTTAGGATCAATAAAGAGCTGCATACAAGAATCAAGCTTTGCAATAACTTAATTCGGTGACATTGCCGCTAAATAATCCAGATTTATACTTCAGAAACTTCCTTTAAAAATTTAACACCTTCAAGATCGCTGCTGGGACAAATTTTTTAAAACCTACCGTTTTTTTTTAAATGGAGGTTCCTCTTCTAACGATTATTTCCACAATATATATAGAGCATGTTTTTATTTTTTTTTTATAGAAACGTTTTAAACGATTGCGAAGAATACAAGAAGAGGAAAGCGATGGTGAAGATGAACATGTCGATGAAGGTTTGGCTAGAGAAGCGATTGCGGAGCAACTATTCGATGATGACGAGGTAAAGAATAGCATTTGTTTGTTTATTTGACAGCATATTTATAGAAGCTTTTACTGTACAGAACATTGAGAGGAGATCTGAAAAAAGCAATAGAGAACCCGACAACTTCGATGAAGAGGATGAAGATACGGAATCAGATGCCGACGATTTTATTGTGGATGATGAAGGGAGACCAATTGCTGAAAAGAAGAAAAAGAGAAAACCTATCTTTACTGATGCGTAAGTATCGCCATTAACTTTACTGTTAAACTAAATAATCATAAGGTTATGCGATTTTTTACTTCTACCTATTTTATCAAATTTCACTTTATCTAATATTGGATTGATTTCGGTTAATTCTTTTGTCGGTTAAGGTTAAGCTATAATAAATTTATCGCAACTATTGTGATAAAAGCATACTGTGTGCAGGGTCTTGCAAAGCGTTAGGCAAAGAAGTATTTGGTTTGTGTAACAGTCAATTCAGCAATTACTCACAATTATGACCCGTTTCGGACTTCGTGATAAGCCGATTTCCAGATCTCTTTGTGACCGAATTGAAGCTGGTATAAGCAGATTATGCATATGTGAAGTAGATATCACCCGAAAATATTTAGTTTTTGATTCATTACAATTTTTATTTTTTATTATTTATTTCATTACGCCAACCAACATGAGAATGTAGGATCGTCTTTCCCCACAAATCATGTCATTAATTAGATACGGGTATATAGTGAAGTACAGCTCCGAACCAAAGAGTTACACTATCGGGTTTACATTTAGGGTATACTACAGAAAATGTTCAACTTTATTTGTGGGATCGAGAATTTGTCTTACCCTCTAATACGAGAAGGTTGACACTAACTCATTTGCCAACATTAAGAAGTAGGAGAACTCTGAATTCTGTACTTGTATAATCGATTTGTCGGTTATAGGAAGGTACCACTTGTTTTGGGTGTGGTGGGTTAATGAGAGAATGGATGATTCGATAAAATAATAGATCTTATTAGAGAAGCAATTGCCTTTGCATTTGTCCCTGGTGTGGAAAAATGATTATCATTTAGCAATTTCTCAGCTGCACTCCTATTCGCTCTAAATATTGAAATTGCTAGTTTTAACTATGCAACTTCTATGCTTCTATGCACTCATAATGAATCTAATTTTGATCGTGATTTTTTGGAATATATAGCAATGATCGTATGTCCTGCAGAAGCAGAAATAAACAAACAAAGGCAACTCAAGATACTGGTGGTATAACAACAAATCTAATAAATGATTTTCGCGAGTGTTTGTACCTTAGTCTGTTCCTCAGATTTTTTGATTTATAAGTTATCGAGTTGGTAAAAACATATATAAACTTGTAAAAACTACTTCTTCTAAAACGTAGCCAAATACCAAGAAACATGTAAACAACATAAAACGTCTAATACAAAATGATGCCGAGATAGGCAAGATTTCCGATAAAGAGCTGTCAAATTATCTAACCCTTCGCCCTTTTGAATTTGACCTTCAGATTCTTTTGCTCTTTATTTAAAATGAAAACTATTGAATGCATCAATCCAAGATAAGTGCCAATCTCATAGAATGTTTTAGTAGATTATCTTGCAAATGACTTATTTTTTGCAACTGCATGTTGTTTTTGAAGAAATATGACCAAACAAAATAAGTGTGTGTAATACGTGTGCCTTTTAGCTAAATCAGTCACTAGAAACCCTGGGAGTAATTTCTGTTGGCTCTTGACGAGTTTCCGGATGCTGCGTAACAACAAATCAATTAGCTTGCACTCATGAATAAAATATGGAAGAGTTTTTCAAAGCCAGAACGCTTTCACGCATTCTGTTTTTAAACTCGCAGAAAGAGTCCTACTTCTAAATGAAGATTCCGAATACTCGACAACTGGGAAGCGTTCGTCAATAGAGGTGATCGCCGCTCAAAGAATGATAAGTGGCTCTATTGTGGGCCATAGCACGATGATGGGAACGATAGTTGAGTGTACTAAATAGCGTGTTACGGTCGTGTATTAAAAATTATGAAATAATTTGTGATAAACATTTTTTTCCTTTTGTATCCAACGATTGAAAACCTCGCATCCACTGAGTTTATATCAGTTTTGATTTTTGGAACAAATTTGATAATGAGGATGGTAATGTTGAACAAACCCCGGCTTCTGGCCATTTTATGCCCACCACTACAATACTAAAAAATTAAATAGTCATTGTATAGTCTCGCGTCATCAATATGTATTCGCTACCGATTGTTGTCAAACTTTTTCCAAAGATTATAATGGTTTGCATTGGAAGCTACCGACGCACATACCCAATAAGGACATTAGGAATATGTATAGGACAATAAGAAATCATTCAACAGCTTTATTAATAATAACAACTTCATCTTTGTAACTCCAACATGAGTGAAGTTCGTTCGATATAGGTTGTTAAGCTCAGAATCTGAAAAGGAAGGATTTTTTAAATTATTTACAATATGCAAATTATTCGGCGTATGGCTTTCCCTCTTGAGCCGTCTTGAATTAACTAGAGCCATTGTTGAATGGCATATGAGGTATACGAGTACTTCAAGATTTACCAAAATTACTACAGCTGTTGAAGATACATTGCTATGGAAAGACAGGAACGAATTCGACATTTTTCTTTGGCAAGACAAAAATAGCATAAAGCCATTTTGATGTCATTTGCAGAAGTTCCGAATTTTGATAAAGTTCTCTTGAAAATGTTGAACTCTGAATACGGTAACAGCAAACGCTTCTCTGTTTAGCTGTAATTTTGTTCTGCGGATGTAAGTGACTGAGAGGTAAACATTATCGATAGCGCACTATCACTTGCGATAGTGCCGTCACGCCCATTCAACTACTAAAACTGATAAACGTGGACTAGAAGCGTTAAGGCGTTCAAAATTACCTCTTTCAATTTTTTGATAACAACTTGACGCTAATGACCACTTTTGTGATTTCTGGATTTGGGAATTCGCATGATCACTTCCACTTTCGACGGCGATTTTTTTAAAATTTTTTTACTGACTTGAGGATTCTATCATTTGATCGAAAGCTTAAGGTTTGAAAACCTTTAAATCGATCGATCGATATCGATCGATATTTCATGGTAATATCGCCGAAATTGGGCACAATTTTGTGGAACGTTCCCTTAAATTTGATCGATAATGTGATTCAATTTTGACAGCATGGTTTTTATACCAGACCAGAGATTAATATCCACTTTTCATATGCATAATCTACTTATAAATATAAATATATGCATGAAATGGTCCAAGTAAAAATTCTGTCATTTTATCGATTTCGATTTGTAGTGATGAGGCCAAGACCCGAACACATTATAGCTGAACTAACAGTTCGCGTTAGAATGTTGACCTATATGTTACTATAGCAGAGCAGATTACGTGAGCGATGAGGCCAAGGCTCAGACATGTGGGAGGTGATTCAATAACAACCTGTTGGCACTATATTTTAGAAACTGATGTAGTGTCAACAGAGAGTTCAATGAAGAATACGTAACGAGCTGGACTGGGTGCCTCAGGCGGAATACGTCGAAGTATTGTGGTGTTGCGATGTTAAAATATAATGCACTTTCGGCGGGCAACTGTCTCAGGATATAGATGCTGAGAATTGTATGGTATGGAAAAAAAGAGAAACCTAAAACTTAGAATAAGCTCTACTTGTAAAAGTCGATTCTACGGAGTCAGGGAGGTGCGGAACGGTTACCAAAGTTCCTAACTAGGGCTTTTGAGTGGTGTTTTACCCTGGTCCTATGTTTTGCTTTAATATTTTCCATACCTTATTCCATATGAGGTATTTTGAAGTCCTCATGTATATTAAAGTTTCTCATGTACCGGAGCACTCGTAATGTGCCACCTTTGATTGTGCGCTTTGAATTTTATCCACGTTGCTACGGCTTACACTGCCCCAGAGTTGGGCACCAGATGGGTTTAATTATTCCCGTATATATCAAGACCTTACTGTCAAAGCTAAGTCCTGAGTCTTAATAAGTATCCTGAGTCCTGAGTCTTAATAAGCATCAAGTTCATCTGCGTCGTTTTTGGCGTCAATGTGTCTACTTCATGTCAGCCATCTGTCTGGATGGAGACCAAGGTAGGTAAATTCTGAGCTTTGCGGAATGACGATATTGTTGAGCCTGAGAATTGGGCATGTATTGAGGTTTAGTGTAAGTATCATTTGGCTGTATTTACTATCGTTTACTCTTATCCTCCAGGCGATGACCGATTTCTCAATGCGTTTTAGGTGGCCTTGAAGGATATTTGCCCGAATTCGATCTTTGTGATTACATATTATTACAGTATCACCTGCAAAAGTTGATGTATATGTAAGGACTCTAGAGGGCCTTGAGGAACGTCTGTCTGTGTAGTAGTCACCATACTTTACACTAAAGTTTCTGCTACCCAGGTATGGCTGCAAAGTGTGTGCATATTTTCCGATAGATGCTTCCTAATTTTTAACAGACTGTCGTGCTAAACTTTGTCGAAAGCTTGAACCACGTCGAGAAATGCTTTATTATCAGTCAATCGGTTGACCTGCTCTATTGTTGTGACCTTTCCTAAATCCAAATTGATGATCGATAATTGTATTAGTAGCGGAGAGGAAAGGTTAAATCTTGAGCAGAATGGTTTTTTCAAATAGCTTGGAAATACTCGAAAATAGGTTCATTGGTTTATAAGAGGAAGGTAAGGTTTTATGTTTACCTTGTTTCAATATACATATGTCAGTAATTGTATTGAATATTTTTACCAGATGTTCTAATGCAATAAAAGGCAGTTCTAAGAGCATTTTCAATGCAATTAAGTCGATACCCGTTTGATTGGCTTAAGGTTTCTAATCAAGTCCTGAATGTCGCCCGCATCTGTATGCAGATTGGCCATGGTGGTCTGTACGGCGTTTCGATATTCATGACAAAATTTATTTAATTCAAATATCTCCATTTTGCTTTCGTAACGGAAAATTGGTAATCACAGGAGCACTGATGTTTCCCACAGTCATCCATAAAGTATTGTGTGGGATAAGTCCTTACATAATTACAGATGTTCCTTACATCGGCTTTGTCCAGTGCCGATATTAATTTACGATAGTAGCTACCGCTCTCCATCTAAGTTTGGTGTTTGGCGATCTCCTTTCCTGTCATTCTCTTCTACCTATATATTTTTTATTGGCCACTAACTCCTTTATTTCTGAATTAGTATACACGCGTTCGGATGTCCTTTTTGATGCCTCAAGAGGTGTAGCGTGGTAGGCAGCCTCTTTCAGGACAGTCGGTACATAGTTCTGAAAGAGTATTATTAATGTCCGCCTCATTTTTAAATGACACTTCGTAGTGATGTGATTATTTACTCACTGAGGCGTGTGCGGAAGGAGTAATCTCCATCTCACTTTGAGTGTTTAAAACGGGTGAAAAAGAGCATGCTTTCGTGTCACTTATTGGGATTCCCTTTGACACTCGTTTGAGAGGCGACAATTATATAGTCATTTCTGTTGTTTCAATACTCTCTCTGAACTTACTTACAATAGGTTTATTATTTTTGTAATAAGAAAAAAACAAATAAATATTTTACTGCACCGAAATTTGTCAATTGTCAATCCACAAGATATGGTGCAAGAGTATACGTCGTGGTGTCTGTCCTCTATAAATTACGACCCTCTTTGACAAAGTCTCACTCAATGAAGAAATGAAGCTGAGAACTTTTTCTTGTAAAAAAAAAACATCGGATCTAATGGGATGGTGGGAATTCTTGTTAAAACTTCCAATGTTTTTTTTTTCTACCCAATTGTTTACGTGTCCCATGCTATCACAAGGCAATTCGCTTGTCTGATTTTTCTTTTGATTGGCATTCTAATAAACATGATAGTTTTGCTAAACCGTAAATATTTTTTCATCAGAAAAGACCAACTTTTCCAGCTTGCTGCTAACGTGCAATGTGGCTTTGCTCTTGCTAGCGAACTGCCTTTTAAGCAGGTATTAAGTTTTTCGAAAATCATGGGAAAATCCCGAACATTGTGGAAGGAGGAGTGTCGCCAATTAGTTTTCCCCGCTATATTTAGCCTTTTCAATCCGTTTAGCGAGCAAAATTTGGATTTAGCTTTAACCTTCTTTTATAAATTTTTTAGATTATATTTGGCTTTTTCGTTGTTTGTTATTGCCAACTATATGATAACGAAAAGCTTTTACGGCATTGAAAATGAATAAAAGAGCCTAAAAACTCTAAAAAGCATACAAGCATCCAGATTCAGGACATCGATTTTCGATTTGAGACCCATTATTATATGCGGAACTAGGGCAAATTTTTTCAAAGTAAAACTAGAACATTTAAATTTTTGTAAGCAAAATATTCTAAAAAATGTGAAAAGACTGACTAGTGACTTAAGAGTGACGCTAAAATGCAATTGATGCAAAAAAATCCAACGAAATAATCATTCTTCCCTTTTAAGGTGAGAGTAAATGAAGCATTTACATTATTATTGGGAAAGGATTTATTTTTGCATTCAGGATAGGCTGGAGTTCGAAAGATATTATACACCAAAAACAAAATTTTTGAATTTGAAGATTTTATTTGCTGTGCTAAGTAAAATGGGTCTTTTAACCGTTTCCACTCTATGGAATATAGCTTTTAAATGACGATTTACATTTTTATGATAATTTAGACAAATTCGTTTCGGTTAAGAATGTTCAAATCAGTGATGACTTTTTCATGTAACGCGATATTGCGTTACAACTGTTAAGTTTCAATTAAAATAAAGTCTGGGTTTTCCCGCGTATTTTTTATTTTATTTTTTTGCTTATTTCATTACCAAGTTCTGGCAAAATCGGTGATAAACAACATAGAAACAATGATAATAATAAACCTGATTCGAAATGAATGAACTTAAATTAAACATTAGCAAGACTAAAGTAATGGAAATTTAAGCTTTGAAATTTAAGCCAAAGAGAAGAGAAATAGAGAAAGTGATACAAATAAAATATCTTGGCTTTATAATTAACAGAAACCTTAAATTTTATGAACGTGTATAACATATTTTTAGAAAAATTGGGGTATAATAGGAGAATACAGATCAGTTTAAACGATGGCGACATATATACATAATATCATAATGCAGCCACACTTTGACTGTGATTCCACAATTTTATACAGTTGGTTTACGGGATCACAATTGGAGAGACTATAAAAATTACAAAACAAAGAAGTAAAGCAAGGGAATGCACTTGAACTTCTATGTGAAAATATTAGTTATAATGGGAAAATACAACCTGGCAGCCTCAGAAATTCGGGGGATTTTCAGATTCAACGTGCAGTCTTTAACAGAAAATGTGTAAACTTTGTTAATTTTGTCTTTTGTTTACATTCAACCAATAAAGAATAATAATATGGTGAAAGTGTGGAGTGATCGAAAACTACCTCAAAATAATACACTGCTGCAACCAATCCAGAGGCGGTCATTTAAATAACATTGTATTTCGTACATAATGGCGAAATGGTCCAAGCTTTATATGTGTCTTATTTATCTTTACTTCTGAAAGCGAAAAATGGATAAACCGGTACAATAACTTTTTTTATTTTCAAAATGAATTTCGATATATGTAGCTAACGCTATTGCACTTATCTCAAATGCTCCCAAGTTTGTTCAGAGTTTAGTTCAGAAAAAGTCGAAAAAAAATTTATTTAGCCATGCTTAACATAAGAAACGAAACTTTTCTGCACTATTCAAATTATATACATATTCCTTTTTATTTCTCAAAAAATCTTGATCTTCGAAAAATCACAATTTTTTTTCCAATAATTAAATTATTATTCTTGCACGTTTGTGGTAATTTTACTAATATATAAGTAGTTTATTTGCAGTTATTATTTTAGTGCTAGCTACTGATTCAAAATCAGTTGATCGTATCCAACACCTTCTGTTAATCAATCAGGACTCAGATCATGACGTCTGCCCGATCCCTCTGTCATAGAGACGCACATCTTATTTAGGGAATCTGTTGCTCGACGACCATAAGTAGTGGTTGTTAAGTTAACTTTGGCTGCTGTTAAAATTTGAATATTTTCTGATTAATAAATCAATCTTATGATAATCGTTGTCGTTTAAGTCCCACTCGTATTTACCACACCGCAATACTTACTAAAATTCTTGTTTTAATTAATTTTGACATTAAAAAACCGAACATTTTTGAATTTAAGATTGTATCTAAGATTGGAAGTTCAGTTTGACAATATATGTTTTGTTATTTATTTCTTCCTATATTATTCCTCCCATTGCAGATCTCTTCAGGAGGGCCAAGATATTTTTGGTGTAGATTTTGACTACGATGATTTCTCGAGATATGAGGAGGACGAATATGAAGATGACTCAGAAGGAGAGGAGTACGACGAAGATGTTGGTGAAGATGATAGGGGGAAAATGAAAAAGAAATCAACGAAGAAAGTGGCAAAGAAAACAATATTTGATTTATATGAACCAAGTGAATTAAAACGAGGTCATTTCACCGATCTTGATAATGAAATAAGAAAAACAGATATTCCCGAACGCATGCAACTAAGACAAATTCCTGTCACAGCTGTTCCAGAAGGATCTACCGAATTAGATAATGAGGCCGAATGGATATATAAGCACGCTTTTTGTAAGTCGCCAGTGTCTCAGAATGACAAGGCCGATGATACGCGAGAAAAAAGCAAAAAGCCACCAAGCACAATAGGGAAGATAAAGCAGGCGTTAGAATTCATTCGCAATCAGCAATTGGAAGTTCCTTTCATATCTTCTTACCGAAAGGAATATGTAAAACCAGAACTTGCCACAGATGACTTATGGAAAATATATTATTTTGACGAACGGTGGTGCCAACTACTAAACAGAAAGAATAAACTTATTATACTTTTTGAGAAAATGAGAAATTATCAGATAAGTGAAATAATGAAGGAAACTGACAATGATCTTCCTGAAGATATTCGTCTTATAAAAGATGACGATCTTGAACGCCTTCGTGATGTTCAGACTATGGAGGAGTTAAAAGACGTACATTTACATTTCTTACTATATTATTCTCAAGACATACCAAAAATGCAGGAAGAAGAACGAAAGAAAGAAAAAGAAATGCAAAGAAAGAAACGAAGAGAAGAAAGGCGCCAACAAAATGAAAATGCTGAAGAAGCTCAAGATACTGATTACCATTCCGATCAGAATAGCCCAGACGATTCGGATATACCTGAAGAACACTTGAAACAAGCTAAAGACTCTGGGCCTTATTCAATGTGTCGCAAAGCGGGTATCTGTGGATTTGCCAAGCACTTTGGATTATCACCAGAGCAATATGCTGAGAATCTTAGAGATAGTTATCAACGCCATGAAGTGGAGCAGAGTGCAATAAGCCCATCCGATTTAGCAAAACAGTATCTATGTCCTAAATTTATGACAATTGAGGAAATTATTCATGCTGCCAAATTTGTGGTGGCTAGACAATTGTCAAAAGAGCCTTTATTAAGGAAAGTCATTCGTGAGGTTTATTTCGAAAGAGCAAAAGTTAGTGTACGTCCAACGAAAAAAGGAATCAAAGAAATAGATGAAAATCATACATGCTACCCCATGAAATATCTAAAAAACAAACCAGTTCGAGATCTTGTTGGAGACCAATTTCTTAGGCTCGTTATTGCCGAGGAAGATAATCTAATTACTATAAACATAGGCGACGAAATAGAAGGGAACACAACTGGTTCATATATTGAAGAGGCTAAGCAGCTTTACCAACGTGATGAGTTCTCTAAAGTTGTTCAAGATTGGAATTCCCTCCGTGGCGAGTGTGTAGAGCTATCACTTAAAAAAATGGTTATACCAGATTTGAAGAAAGAACTAAAGCGGACCATATTAGCGGAAGCTAAAGATTTTGTACTAAAGGCATGTTGTAAAAAAATATCAAACTGGATAAGAGTTGCACCGTACAGACCCGATTTTTCTGACGAATACACTTTCGATGATTGGGGTTCTGTAAAAGGAATTCGGGCATTAGGTCTAGCATACGTTCCCGATTACTCTCAGGCCGCTTTTTGTGCAATTACTAGCCCAGAGGGAGATGTTATTGATTACCTGCGGTTGCCTCACATCCTAAAGCGTAAGTCATCTTACAGAGCGGATGAAAAGACATTGAAACTCATGGATTTACGTAATTTGAAAGAATTTATTATGAACAAAAGACCACATGTTATTGTCATTGGAGGAGAGTCTAGAGAGGCTCATATGATTCGAAGTGATATACAAGAAATAATAAAGGAGCTGATAGACGAAGAACAATTTCCAAATATTGCTGTGGAAATTATTGATAATGAACTTGCAAAGATATATGCAAATTCCCAGAAAGGGGCATCTGATTTTAAAGAATATCCTACTCTACTAAAGCAAGCAGTTTCATTGTGTCGAAAAATCCAAGATCCTCTTTTAGAGTATTCACAGCTATGTGGACCCGATGAAGAAATTTTATGTTTGAGATACCATTCTTTGCAAGATCAGTTGCCAAAGGAGGACTTATTGGAACATCTCTATATAGAATTCATTAATCAAACAAATGAAGTAGGCGTGGACATTAATATGGCTGTACAAAATTCATACACACTGAACTTGGTACAATTCATATGCGGCTTGGGTCCGCGGAAAGGTCTTGCTTTAGTAAAAATTCTCAAACAGTCTAATCAACGCCTAGAAAATCGAACACAGTTGGTTACCTTATGTCACTTAGGACCTAAAGTATTCATTAATTGCTCTGGCTTTATTAAAATTGATACAAGTTCTCTTGGCGATAGCACTGAGGCTTATGTGGAAGTGTTGGACGGTTCAAGGGTACATCCGGAAACGTATGAGTGGGCTCGTAAAATGGCGATTGATGCTATGGAGTATGATGATGAAGAAACAAATCCAGCTGGTGCATTAGAGGAAATTTTGGAAAATCCGGAGCGGCTAAAAGACCTAGATCTGGATGCATTTGCCGTTGAACTCGAGCGTCAAGGATTTGGAAACAAGAGTATCACCCTGTATGACATAAGGTCTGAACTAAACTCACTGTATAAAGATTTTAGAATACCATATCGTTCACCGAACTCGGAAGAATTATTTGATATACTTACTAAAGAAACACCTGAATCGTTTTATGTTGGCAAAATGGTTTTAGCTACAGTTGCTGGTATTTCCCATCGCAAACCGCAAGGAGAACAATTGGATCAAGCAAATCCAGTTCGGAACGACATTACTGGAAATTGGCAGTGTCCCTTTTGTCTGAAAGATGATTTTCCAGAATTATCCGAAGTGTGGAATCACTTTGATGCAGGTGCATGTCCTGGACAAGCGACAGGTGTAAAATTGAGATTGGACAACGGATTATCGGGATTTATACACATCAAAAATCTATCTGACAAACACGTAAAAAATCCGGAAGAAAGGGTTCAGGCTGGTCAAGCCATTCACGTAAGGATTACTAAAATAGACGTTGACCGCTTCTCGGTTGATTGTTCCTCTAAAAGTTCTGATCTTATGGACAAAAATCACGAATGGCGTCCAAGGCGGGACACATTCTATGACTATGAACAAGAAGAAATTGACAATAGCAAGGAAAAGAGCCAAAAACAGGTTCGCGCAAAACAGCAGTACGTTAAGCGAGTTATAATACATCCATCTTTTCATAACAAATCGTATGCAGAAGTTGTTAAAATAATGGAAACAATGGATCAAGGCGAAGTAATTGTTCGGCCATCCAGTAAAGGTTCTGACCATTTAACCGTAACATGGAAGGTTACGAACGATATTTATCAGCACATTGATGTACGCGAAGAAGGTAAAGAAAACGCATTTAGTCTTGGACAAAGTTTGTTAATCGGAAACGAAGAGTTTGAAGATTTGGACGAAATTATTGCGAGGCATGTGAATCCAATGGCCGCGTGTGCACGCGAACTGCTAAGTTACAAATATTATAGGGATACAGGCGGTGGTCTAAAGGACAAGATGGAAGAATTATTGAAAGACGAAAAGCTTAAGGATCCCAGAAAGATTCATTATTTTATTTCGGCGTCTAAAAATTATCCTGGTAAATTCTTACTTTCCTATCTTCCGAAGAATAAGTGTCGCCATGAATACGTGACTGTGGTTCCTGAAGGATTTCGTTTCAGGGGCCAAATATTTGATAGCTTAAATAGTTTTCTTAAATGGTTTAAGGATCATTATTCGGATCCAATTGCATCGAATACACCGGTTTCTACGCCTCATGCCAATTCACTTTCTCGAGTTAGTAGCAGTGCGTACGAAACCCCCCGTGTAACAGATACAAGATCTTCACAGCAAATGTCTCAAACTGTTCCCATGCAAACTCCACATTTTTCAAGTACTCCGGGCTATCATGGTGGATATGTTAATACACCCTACACTCCCAGCGGCCAAACTCCGTTTATGACGCCGTACACAACTCCGCATTCTACCCAAACGCCTCGTTATGGCAGCACCACTCCTAGTCCAAGTTCTTCAACGTCACATTTGCCTTATGGTCATCAATCTCATAATATGAAATCTTCGAAGGATGCATCACATCATAAAGTTTCACCAAGATATGAAATAAACTCTTACAGTAAGGGTCATCGCATTCAACGTACTAGTGAAAGTCTTGAATGGCAGATTGCTTCCGATTCATGGGCGAGACGAAAGCGTGTACACCCTGTGATGCCTCCAACGCGGACCGTCACATCAGAGACATCTAGAACAACAAATGTATGTATGCCCCCTCCAAGCAATGATTATTCGCATCCGACACCTCAATATGTGGAGGAAAATCGTGTTAGATCAATAGATTATCAAAAAAGTCCTAGATCTATACGAAGTACACCTCGCACTAACACCTCACCACATTCTATGAACCTGGGAGATTCGACCCCGTTATACGATGAGAACTAGGCTAAGTTAGACTACATATTCTAATGTAGTCGAACAAATCAATGTTTACTTTCCCCTTTATTCGGCAACAAACTACCAAAGCTGAATTCCTTATGCTTTCAGCTATGGAGTACAATAGAATATGTCACCCCATAATTTAATACAGGCAACATTAATGCCGGTATAAACAAATGCCGCCTAAGTAACATATAATTTTTAATATCGCGAGTTTGTAGCAGGCATTCACCAACGAACGGGGTATAACATTTGTATTTATATAAATATACTTGAAATGTCACGTTTAACATAGAATAAAAACAAAATAATAAAAGTTAACAAATTTTTCATTGTGTTTTATTTGTTGCATATCAATAGATTTATTTTTTTACAAATTATACGTTCCTATTTTTAAGAAAGAGATAACTTACTGTTACCAATCAAACGGTGAATCGATTATTAAAATTAAAAACCAGAAATGCATTTAATAAAGCAATTAACAAACCGTTATAGCAAAAGACTACATTTGCATTCCACAGCACAATAACAGAACATAAACAAACCCGACGTTTAAATAATGACGGAGGAGAAAAACTACTCAAAGATATGCTCTGAAAATGCTTCACATAATAAATGACCCACCTCTGAGAAAAGGTCCAATTAGAAGAGACCACAGTTGACAAAAATTTACTTGAGGCACTAATGTTTTACCAAACAAGTTCAATGTGCGGAAATCTTCGTATTTTGTTTCGAATGTTGAATAATTTAGGAGATTATTTCACATGAGCTCAGTAATAATGTAACAACATTTTATATATATATTTTAATTAGTAATATAGAAAATCAATACTTAAAAGCCGAACCACAGACAATGTAACTGTAGAAAAATCAAATATCTACAAAAAATAATAAACTTTTTAAAACTAATATTAACATTTTGACAGATCGTAGCCATACAGACGGATGGTGCCTTCCATACATATTGACCGATTTTACAAAATTCAGTTTTTTCCCTTAAAACTCAGTGGCCTAAATTTGTATCCATTGTATTACTTTATAATGCTTGGAAAAGTTCTATACTTCCTATACAAATGACCTCTTTAGCACATATATCTTTACGTTCATGTCCTTTAATCATTTCCACTAAATTCAGTCATATTTGGTACACGTTAAGTGGGGTAAACGAACATACTATATTATATATGTACAGACTGCTTTTCCGAAATCCAAACTAATATAGACTACAACACCTAGAAATTTTTGAGAAAAATCAACAAAGTAACCGCGCTCCCTCTGGTACCTCCCATACCCACTTAACTGATTCGAAATTTGTTTTTTTCCATTCATTTTCTTTATTGGATCTTTCTTTCGAAATTTACAATAAGTATTCAAATCTTAATCCTATATTAAACTAAAGTATCCTGCCATTGCCGGATCTTGTTTTTGACGAGCCGAACTTTTTATCACCGAACCAAGTCTAGCGTGTCCTTTTTTCTCTGCCGTATATGACCGGGAAAATGTTAAAGGTTTTGAGCGAGTGGGTTTGAGTGGGAGGACAACTTCGATATATACATATGACCTGTTTAAATCCTTGTGTATGTTATCATTCCTAATATACCATGGGGCACCACAAATTTGGCGCAGTATTCTTGATTGTCTTCTCTGTAGCTTATTTATGTTAGAAGCCGATGCCGTTCCCCACAATTGGATGCCGTATGTTCATATTGGCTTCAATATGGTTTTGTATATGGTGATTTTATTTTCCAAACTGAGAGTAGACTGGGAGCCAATAAGCCAGTGGAGTTGAGCCATTTTTAATTTCAATTGTATGATTTTTGAGTCAATGTGATTTTTCCAGGTGAGACGTCGGTCAAGGTGAATACCCAAATATTTGACATGGTTATGAACGGGTATGGTACTACCGTGAATAGTGAGGGCTGGGCAATTGTTCTGTCTAAGAGAGAATGTAACCTGTACACTCTTAGTGGCATTTACTTTTATCTTCCACTTTTCGAGCCATGTTTCTAATGTATGTATATGAGACTGCAGTTGTCTAGAAGCCATTAATGGGCAAGTGCTAGTGCTCATGAATGCAGTGTCATCAGCGAAAGTTCAGGTTTGAATTAGGGAAAGAACAGGCATGTCAGAGGTGTAGATGGTATATAGTATAGGGCCTAGTATACTGCGGAAATCCTGCTGAAACTTTTCTTTGAGTTGAAACAGAGTCTTTAGATTTTACTACAAAAGATCGATCCTTCAGATAGCTCTCCAGCAGCTTGTGGGTATTTGCCGGTGGAAAAGAGACTATTTTGTGAATAAGGCCTTTATGCCACACTTTATCAAAGGCTTGGGAGATGTCTATAAAGAGAGCTGAGCAATATTTCCGATCTTCGAATGTTTTTCTGATCTGGGTTACTATACGGTGTACTTGTTCTGTCGTTCCATGACCCTTGCGAAACCCAAACTGGTGCGTGGGTATTACATGGTTTGCTTCAATATGGGGGTAAAACATTTGGAGAAAGATCTTTTAAAACAGTTAGATAAAATAGAGAGTAAACTTATGGGTCGATAGGATGTAAATTTAATGACAGTTCCTTTCCAGGTTTTGGGATCATTATTATTTCAGAAAGCTTCCATGATCGAGGAAAGTATCCAATTCGAAGTATAGCATTAAATATAAATAAAACTAGTTTGAGGATATTGTGGGGGAGTTCTAAAATCATTTTCGCTGTTATTTTATCGTGTCCAGGAGATTTATTCATTTTCAACGAGAGAACATTTTTCTTTAAGAGAGATAGACTTATTTTCATTGGATTTGTGACCATTGGGCTAATGATCATTGGATTCACACGAGAGATTGTGTCGTTAGGAGTAAATACTTCTTCCAGATGATCAGCAAATTCTTTCACTTTTTCATCACTACTCCTTGCCCATCCTCCATCTTTCATCCGTATTGGAGACTCCTGTGTTATAGGACGCTGTAGTTGCCTTGTGGGTTTGTACAGGCTATAGTCAGTTTTTTGTTTGGCTTCTAGACGAGATAAGTAGCGGGCTTCGGAGATTTCTTTTTTTTCATCCAGAGTTGACCTCAGTTTTGACTTGCACTGGTCGGGACGAGCTTTGAGTTAGGGAGATCTGTGCTTTTGCCATCGCCTTCTCGCTTTTCTTTTATCTAGACCCCCAGAAGGTATGTTTAGCATTGTAGTCTCCGGTTGCTATAAACTTGTCCCCAAGAGTAGAGAAAAAATGTGAAAACTGGTCTTCGCTTACAACATATTTGGGAGAACAGTATATGAAAGAAACTATTATGTTTAATCCAGTTAGTGCAACTGAAGTGGCTTGTATGTGATCAGTTTTATATTCGCGTAGAGGGAAGTGCTTTACCTGATCATTAATTATTACAGCTGTTCCTCCACAAGCTCTGCCACTGGGATGTTTTGTATCGTAGGTTGAGTATCCATTTATTCGGAAGCAATTTTTTTTTAACGAGAAATGAGTTTCAGAGACTAAGAGAATGTCAATAGAATGCTTTCGCTTAAAGAAAGAAGCCTTTATTTGGACAATGGATAAACTTGGGACAAGTGTTACACCCTCGGCCATTCCATTAGCAATCCAGTGTTGTGCCAATACTGGATAAAACTTTCCGCTGAGCCACAAGAAATGTTGAAGTTCAAAAAAACATTTTTTTAATAAATACAGAATTCCAGGTGTTGTTGGCTGCATAGACGGTACCCATATTACAATAATTAAACCAGGTACTCAGGAACATTTGTTTTATAATAGAAAAGGATATTACAGCATAAATGCTATGATTGTGAGTTAATTTAGATGAGTTATATATGTGTAAATTTTGTATTAATTCAATTTTTTTTAAATTTGCGACCAGGTTCAAGTCATGTGAGGAATTTAAGCGTCCAAAAAGACTTTTATTGTTCCATGTATGAAAATGGAGATTGTGGTTCATGGCTTCTGGCAGACTCTGGATATGGACTTGAGCCATTTGTTTTGACCCCATACAGAAATCCAACTGCTGGTTCGCCTGAGCACAAGTTCAACAAAGCACACGCTTCAGGACGGAATATAATAAAGAGAACAATAGGTGTTTTTAAAAGCAGATTCAGGTGTTTGTCTCGCGCATTATGGTATAAGCCGTCTAAAGTCGTAAAAATAATTAACATTTGTTGTGCTCTTCACAACATGTGTAAATTTTACAACATCAATCAAGAATTCATATTGGATAGTAGACTAACTGCAGATTCCGATACTGACGAACCTTCCTTAGAAAATAATACAAACAACGAAGCTATAAGCGTGCTTTCCCCTGAAATATACAAAATAAGTCTGTGTTTTATCAGATGTTTGATATAAATACCTACATTTCAAATTTTCTTCACTTTAGTTTTAAATTGTTCGCAATTTATTATTTTTCTTCCGAATAAAGAAATGCGACTTTGCAAAATCGCCACACAAAGACTACTCGAATGATTGATCCATGTAATTATGGACACATTGCTACTGCGAAGGAAGCAAGAGATGCATGGGATACATTGGTTAGTGCAACGTAAAAAACAAAAAATTGTTGCAAATAATGAAGAAATTGGAGAGTGTGGCAACTCTTTTGTTTTCGTACTATTACGCCTCGCTAAAGAGACAGCACCACTTTTATCAGAAATAAAAGAACTACCTTTTCGGGGAAAAAGAAAGATGCCCGGAGTAGCAAGGAGAAGTGTTAATAAAAGTAACGTGAAATGCCGCCAATGCAAAACACAAATTTTGGAGAGTAATGGCTCTATGCAATGTGATGTATGTGAGAAAATTCTCCACACACAATGCACAAAACTAGATAAGAGAGAGATAGATAAATTGGTAAAAGATTTCTCTCTGGAGTACAGGTGCCACTTTTGTGCGCCAGATGAAGATATATCTGTGGTTGCTGAATTAGGAGAAATAAAAACAAAATTGAATCAGCTGGGTGAAATCAAAAACTTCATACAATATACATATACGTATGTTAGATCAATATGACTCAATTTTGAAATGCATTGCCAAGAATTAAAAAAACATTGAGAGTTTAAAAAAGGAGAATAACAAATTGAGAGATGAAATTAAATAACTAAAATCATCAGTTAAATTTCTAAATGATGAGCAGTTGACATCGTATTGCAAATAGCCAAGAAAGCTGGGGCAAAAGTCTGTGAAGGCGAAATAGCAGAAGCATATTTTTTGAATAAAAATAAAAGACCTAATGATAGAAAATCAATTGTTGTAAAGTTTACGAGCACTGAAAATAAAAAGAGTTCATGAGTGAGAAGTCAAAGCTAAAAAATTATTATGATATGAAGAAAGTGTACATTCACGACTATCTTAGCCGAGATTCAATTCAACTTTTGAGCTACACAAAATCTCTGAAATCTGTTGGATTCAGGTTTGTGAATACAAGAGGTAGTAACATCTATGCGAAGAAAGATGAAAAAACCAGGCAGGTAGTAATAAAGTCTATGGATGATGTTGGCAAGATGCTATGTGAAGCGGCTGGAAGTGGTATGAAATCTATTCGAACTGCTGCTAAATATGACGAAAGCTCTGATGATGATGTTGATGATAATGGTTCTTTTCGGTCTCCCAATTGATGGTTTTATTTTTTACTTATATTTTTATTTCCATTTGTCATTATGTTTGTTTTTTTTTTTTTTGATTAAATAATTAATATACATATTTTATGAATAATCAATATTTTCATAATGTCAATTCATATATTCAAAATGTAAGTAGAATCAACTCAAATGAATTAATTATATTGTCTGTTAATGTTAGAAGTATTTCCTCAATTAACAAATTTAATTAATTTAAGACAGAATTATGTAAACTCCCAATGATTGTGTTGGCGACGTCGATTTGTCTCTGAGCTAGACGAAAACAAAAAATGTGTAACGGTGCAGAATGTTGAGTATGTGCCTGACAAATTTGTTGTCTATACGCCAGATGACAAAAAATGGAAAAAAGGTTGCTTTCGAGGGCGAACAGCGTACAATATACAATGAGGCGACACCGAATGTGCACAACGATTTGTACCGTTTGAATAGCGAGAGCGCAGGCGACAACAATGCTCTTATCGTGCGTGAGCAGTTCGATGTCTGGCATAGAAGGATGAGACACATACACATATGGTTCAAAAAATAAGTACACCTGCTTATTTTTGCTTTATGTTTAATTTTACTTTAACGGAAAGTAAACATGACAATTCTTTTTTATTTAAATAACTTTAATATGGTAATGCCTTTAAAAGTAAAAACAAAACGGTGACTTTCCTGTTGTTTTCATTGTGAATTAGTTTTGTCCAGGTGTGATTTCAGTACTTGGTCAAAATAATAAACACATTGCTTAATCCTTTAATATTTTCGCAGTATGCTGTAGTCTTTTTAGAAAGGCTAGATATTTTACTGTTGTTTATCTTTATTCATAACAAAATATATAGTAAAAACATCAGCCGTGGTGTTGCGTGTGAAGGGAGCTTAGCTCCGTCTAAAAAGAAGAAAAAAAAACTCTTTTTACGCGCTCGATTTTAAGACTGAAAAAGGGGGGG
>JAHXMU010000381.1:75377-91226 GCA_019455685.1 Philornis downsi | reverse complement strand
ATGTTTAGCAGTAAATAATAAGAGCGCGTCTGTCCGAGGCCGTAATCAATCCAGACAGATGTTTCCTCGTCTACATCTGAAGCGTTCACACACACTGCTGTCGCTATCAAGACCCGACGTCTTATTACTTGTATCCATCATGACGAGGCATTATCTGATTGGAAGACATGCAGTGGGACCGAAGGTTCCGACTAGCAACTTCTGCAGGAGCTGTGGGGATGAAGAGGGGAAGGAATACATTCTCTGCAATTCTCCCGTCCTGCTGAGCAGGCGGGGATCAACAAGGGGTCTTATTTCTTTAGGGACCTAGGAGATCTAGATGACATGGTGATATCGCCCGACTTAAGAGCTTCTTGATATCTCTAGTTTCCGTGGTATTACAATGGACTATACAGTCTAAGTGAGTCTGTCGTTTCAGATTGCTATACTGAACTAACCAAACCTAAACATCGCTCCATGGTCAGCTACAATTTGGACCAATATATGTTCATTACAAAAATGGACAACAGACCAACAAACAGACCAAGTAATTCTGTGACTTTATACACAATATCCCGAGGTTAATAAAACAACCGGATACGGAAACGAATCTGTAAATCACGTACGTCCAAATATTAACCGATATAAAATATTTCATACTGTATTATGAAGAATGGGCGTTATATTTTTATATTAAAAAGTAAATCAATAAATGCATTTTTTACTTAATCTTTCAGGTTGTAGTTGACGATTCTTTTCCACAAATTTACCTGTTAGAATCAATAAAGCCAATGTTTCGTCCACAGCTAATAAGCCATATCTTGTATTTTGTTATATTTCACAGTTTTTACTCCTACAAAAGGTATCTACTTCTTAAGCCAACAATCTTCCGATATAATTTTGGAATTTAGAATTAATCACCTTAATTCCCATTCAATTAATTTTATTGTACTTTTGATTAATTCCCCACGAAATTACCAGCTGCTCCCAGAATATTTAACGATAACGACGTAATGAAATCTTCTCTGCTTTTGTTTTCCGACGCGGCACGGATTTCGTATGCACTTCATTACAAAATTACGATATCGTTTCGAAAATGTAATGTAGTGAATGTGAATACATTCAGAACTATATGCTGCGCATGATGACGATGAAAATGAAGACTGTTTTCATTTCAGTACCCTTTTTATCGCTAACTATCCAAGTGAATGAGTGAGCGGTCAGTCAGTGAGTCCATCAGTGAGTGGGGGGGAGCAGGGGTTGCTGAGGCGCAATGTAAATTTGTTCAATTTCAATTCATTATTTTAATTGCTTTTATGCCTCATAACGCTAACAAACAAACTACCAAAACAAATAAATGCCAGTATCAGAACTATTCAAATGGGAGTCATTTGTTATGGAGGAGGAAGAATTCGTTTGAAAAATTACGACTTTTTTTGTTTAGAATATTTGAAATGCTGATAAAGAGAGAGAGTTAATTTCCATAATTCGGGTCGCAAGTAATAAACTGGCAATGAACGAAAACTACTTAATATGAAATTACATCGCAGTTTATACAACAAAGGGGGTGATTCAGTGATTTATTTAGTGACGCTCTGGACCGGCAAAGAACTAAATAAATCATATAACGATGACTCCAATTCCTTGGGGAATTCTGTTACTATGAGATGGTAAATATAATTATGGATTGGGGGGGGGGGTTTTATAAATTTTCATGTAAACCATTCAAAAAGTAGTCACAAAAATCATACTTCAAAAAGTGGTAATAAAATATTCCCACGCACTTGCAGACCAAAAAACAAACTTAACATTGAAATATTAGTGCCATTATTGCCAGATTCTTACATCATCTTCCGGGTGCTGCCATTCATAACGCCTATGTAACTCTTTGAGGCGCTCATCCTTTTATCGACGGGCAAAGTGATGTCGAAGGGATTTCAGCTTTCCCTACCTATCTGGGAATGATGAGATTTTCGATTGTGTTCCTTGAAAAGAAACTAATGGCGCTCCCCGTAGAAAATGATCCGGCGTCAAAGCTAACTGCTCTTGGGGATGGTCGGTCATTGGGGCCTCAATAGTAGCAAATTCCTCGAACAACATATATAGTTTTGTGCGACTTTTTTAAGGTGTTGCATGAATGTAAAACCCACAAACCAGCCATATTTGGGCATTTGGTGGTATGAAAGAACGCTCAAGACCGTGTGACACATATTTGTCAGCTATGTCCACCGAATCCGAGGAATATTAGGAACCCGAGGAAACCCTAATGCAAACTTTGTTCTGCTCCAACAAAATTGGTGCCATTATCCGACATTATTTTTCGGAGGAGCCTCCGTCGCCCTATGAACATACTGAAAGCAGTTAAAAAAGAGCCAAAGAAGAGATTCGAGCATAATTCTACGTGCACAGCTTTGGTGGTGAAACACACAAAGAAGCAGACGTACCCCTTCTGATATATTACTTGACGAGTGGTAGAAGTTTTTATAGAGAACTGTCCCGCAAAATCTAGTCCAGTTTTGGCAAAAGGAAGTGAGAATGAAGAATAGCCATAATTTGAAATTGCATTTCTTGTTTATGCACCAAGCATATTTTCCAGCCTCGATCACAATTCCTAAGAGATGATCGTAATCTTGATCATCAGATTCGATTCTGCATGCAAAAGAAAGCGGCGAATGAAATTGATAAACAAAGTACAGAATTTCCTATGAACAGATGACACTATCGGATTGGATTCGTTGAAACTAAGATAGGTTTTTGTAATCCGTCCGTTAATTCTTATTAGGTTATCACGGTTAATAAAAAGATTCAAAGAAAACAGAGGACTCTTCTAGTTTTCGCTAATGAGTCGTATCCGCGAGGCCAAACCATTTCCTGAGATATTAGGCGCTCAACTAAGTTATTGCTGTTTTTTTTTATAAAAGTGCAACTTTATTATGAAAACTTGTTTACAAATGTCTCATTAAAAGTATTGCCCATCGCCAGCTATTACTTTTTCCCCATCTTTGTGGCAAAGCTTGAATTCCGTCACGGTGAAACTGTTCATCATTTGAGGCTATCCATGAATGTAGCTATTCCTTGATGTCGTCACATGAGTGGAACTGCTAGTCAGCCAGACCGTGTGCCATTGAACTGAACAAGTGACAATCGGACGGCGCAATATCTGGAGAATATGGCGTATGGGGTAAGACTTCCCATTTCAGTATTTCCAGCGAGGTTCTAACGGGCTTGGCCATGCGGGGCCGATCGTTGTCATGCTGAGGAATCACTTTTTCGTGCCTCTCCGCGTATTGTAAGCATTTCTCGTGCAGAGTTCGGCTTAATCGCATTAACTGAAGTCGATACCGATCCCCAGTGACGGTTTCGCTTGGTTTCAACAGCCCATCAAACACAGAGCATAATCTTCGCAGCGTGAATATTTTGTCGAGGCGACGACTTCTACGTCGTGACCGGGCAGGGCTCATGACTTTCCTTTCTTTGGATTGGTGCAATTAATCCACTGTTATCATCCGCTACAATACGATGAAGAAAACCCTTCGTTTTTTCGTCGCTGAAGCAGTTGTTCACTGGCGAAAAAACGGCGCTCAACGTCGCTTGCCTTCAAGTCATAAGGAACCCAAGTTCCTTGCTTTTGAATCAATCCCAATGCATGCAATCGCTTGGAAATGGCTTGGCGGATATCTTCTAATACTAAAGCAAGCTTTACCTGAGTTTAACACGGATCCCCATCAAGCAAGGCCATCAATTTAATGTCTTCGAAGGTTGTTCGTCTTCCTTCACGCGAACAGTCGCCAATATCAAAATCATCATATTTAAAGCGACGGAACTAATCTCGACACGTTGTTTCACTTAAAGCAGCATCTCCGTAAACATTTTGAAGCTCTCGAATAGCTTCAGCCGCCGTTTTCTTCGATTGAAAAAAGAAAATCCATACTTCCCGCATCTGACGATTAATATGATGTCAAAAAAATATGATGTCAAAAGAAAATCACTACTGTGTCAAGGCGGTATATTTACCATATGCCTAAGCTAGGCTCGTGACGTTTAGGTTATGGCAGAATCGACTAGCACTTACTGCTGGAACCATCTATTGTCAAATAACGAGAACTTAGTTGTGCACCCAATATTATAATCAGTCACTGTTTCGCATTCGAGTACACAAATTCTGCACGGTTAATCGGAAATATGAGGGTTCCTTTAGGCTCTATAACACAACCTGAAGACGTAGGCAACTAACCTAATAGCGCGGCCTCTACAAAATCGACATAAGAGATCGTCTATTTCATCAGTGGTGTGAAAGATTTCGACTTTTTTCGTCTCTGGTAATGTTTCCCCCAAAACCGCTGTCTGAGGCCACTCTGTCGAAGGTTTTATGAACCCACGTCAGCTTGGCTATCGCTGGAACAAACATATTTCCACGAACAGTTTCCGTCGTTTCGGACTATGTTCGCTGTTTGATTTGAGACGTAAGTTTTCCTGGTACAGGGCGGCTTGTGTAGCATGATTGATGAGTTTCATTATAATTCAATTTGATTCAATGGCAAATCAATATAATCCCTAGAAAACCCATTGTAATTCATCTAATTCTTTCATTTCATTTATTTAAGTCTATGGAACAAAATGTCCTTGCAGGCTAGCAATGGCAAAACAATAATATTTTATAGCATATAAATTAAATATAAACAATTTAAAATAGAATTATTTAATCTTAGTAATCTGTTATGATATAATCGAAATAATTACTGAGATGAGTCAAACTCTATGAGTTGATTGGAATCTTGATTCAATTCAATTTTTCAATTGATTCATTAATTTCATTAAGAATATAAAATCCACGATTCAGAGTACTATTTTTTGCATAAAAAGTAAAGTGCCGAGCTATATCAAAAATATGTGTTCGCCGGGGAGACCTAGAAGAAACGTCAAATGGAATCTGAGCCAAAAAGTTTAGAATAGTCGATGTAACCACCGATTATACAGGGTGGCGCAATAGAACGTGCATATTTAAAAAATATATTCAAAAATAAATACAAAAGGTATGATTAAAAAAAATCTAAGGCATTGTAGAGTAATAAATGGAGTTTATTTTTTTAAAATAACATCATCTAAATGGTGACCCTCTCTACGACGGCACTCCTCTAACCGCAAACGAAAATTATTGAAAACTTTCTTCAGTAATACTGGCGTAATGTCTGCCATTTCAGCACGGATATTCTCCTCGAGCTGAACGATGTTTCTTGGATTATTACTGTAGACTTTGTGTTTGAGGTATCTCCACAAAAAAAGTCAAGAGGCGTCAAGTCTGGACTACGTGGGAGCGATGGGGTATCACCTCTTTTCGA
This sequence comes from Philornis downsi, assembly GCA_019455685.1. Taxonomy (NCBI): domain Eukaryota; kingdom Metazoa; phylum Arthropoda; class Insecta; order Diptera; family Muscidae; genus Philornis; species Philornis downsi. Next base: position 85,908 of record JAHXMU010000381.1, on the reverse strand, counting down.
AATCAGTCTGCCAGGGAACATCTGCTTCACCACCGCCATGGAGTCATTTGATGTGTGACAGGTAGCACCATCTTGTTGGAACCAAGTTCTGGAATTCACTATTCTTGAACTTTCAATTTCTGGAGCCAAATATCCGTCCAACATCTCAACATAGCGTTCCGTATTAACCGTGACGTTTTGGAAGAAAAAAGCGCCAATTATTCCTCTGCCAGAGATTGCTGCCCATACTGTCACTTTAGGACTATGCAATGGTTTCTGGTGTTTGATTTTGGGATTTTTACTGTTCCAGTAACGACAATTTTGACAGTTTACGAACCCATTCATAAGGAAATGAGCCTCGTCAGAGAAAAGGATATTGTCAAAATTGGAAAATCGATTAAGCATTTCATTGGCAAATGCGAGCCTTGCTATGAAGTCAGACTCTTTCAATTCTTGTGTTATTTGCAGCTTTTATGGATGCAGTTTAAGATCCAATGCTAAAATTCGTTGCAAACTTCGTCGCGATAATTGTAGGACAGACGATCTCTTGCGAGTCGACATTTGTGGATTTCCTCGTACTGACTCCATAACTCTCTCAACATTGTCTTCGGTCCTAGATGTTCTTGGGCGATCACTTGCTTGTGGTTTAAATGTTGAAAAGGTCTCTTCAAAACGCTTTACCCATATTTTAATTAAATTAGCACTCGGAGCTTCACTAATTTGCCGTAGTCCATATTCAGCACAATATAGTCGCCTAGTAGCAATATATGAACGAGAGTTCTCGTAAAATGCGCGACGCTTCCCGTCGGAGTGATTCATAGCGACTAAAACTCCATGAGCCCGCCTACCCAACGATGTAGGCACCCTCCCGCCCGCGCCTTTTCTACCCCGCAAAAAAAAGATGATGCAATATGCACGTTCTATTGCGCCACCCTGTATTAAAAACAAATAGCGCTGTCTGCAAGTTATGACGTGAAGGGAATTAACTGTATTCAACAACTTCTATGACCAGCCTGTGGTAAATTGTGTTGGTACCGATCTAAATTTTAACTACTTCTATCGCCCAAGAAGTTGTTATTACGCTGTTATTAGGATGCCCTCTTTTTCCCCGAATGACTCTATTGAATGGCCACACAAATTTCTGAAAGATATGTCTATTAGTACAGTTATTGTATAACTCTCGTATACACAATACTCAAATAATTTTAAAAATTTGTATTTCATTTACATAACTCCATAACATCCGTACGTTCATTCCATCATTCATACATTGTATCATAATATTCGGAACGAATCGGAAAAAGCATTCCACATACGTTACGATAAAAGCGTGAACAAGCAGACGACCAGCCAATCTGTGGCCGACAAAACGTTTGGGCCAACATATTGCACCCGTACATACCATAACTGCCACAACACCGTCTGCACGGATGAACTTTAACCTTCGCCAGCGAGCGAAAATTACTCTCGACTGAAAGAAATGTGAAAATTAAACGTTGAACCAAACGAAAGCAATTACATTAAATCCCGCTCCAAACATTGAAGCGATGTGAATAATCTGAATGCCAGCGGTTAACTTTGTTTTTGCATCTTGATCTCCCCTCATTTTGGAAATTCAAATTTTCTCGCTTGAATTGTGATGAAAAAACGTGATTGGTATGTGAAAATGATTTGGGTTTTGGAAATCGTCACGATTTCATGTTAATACAATTTTATTTCATTTCATCTCTGCCTAATTTCCAGAACGAAATTTTCTTCGTTTTATTTTCTCACATCACATTTCGATGGCCTTTGGCCTGAGCCAGTGTTTTGCATCCAGCGATGGACGCGAATGGATGCACTCGTATGACGAGCCTGTCGTCTTTGCCCGTTTTCTACTTTGCATTGGTTCAAAGTATCATTTACAAAATGACCGCAGTGGAGCACGCGCGACGCGTCTGTTCTGCATACTTAGCCCTTCCTTGAATCTGTAGTCATAGTTTGCCTTTTGAATCTTCCTTCGTATCCAGCTATGAAAACATCATATGATGGAAGGGTGATCTCTGAGCAATAACGTCGATGTGGAATTGAGAATGACGTTATTGTTAGTGTAATTGTTGTTGTTGTTGTTGCTGCTATTATTGTAACATAATCATAATGTGATTTACTGTGATGCCAACATGTACAACTTACATAATAACCGAACGAAATCATGTAAGCAATTTTCCAGAATTATAAGAAAATTGTGAGAACCAAATGCTTTTTGTTTTGTTTTTGTTTTTTTTTTGCCAATTGTTTTTCATGGCATAGAACAGGGGCTTTTTTTGTAAGAAAGCGTTATCCATTTAGTGGCTTCAAAACCGCCGGTCTGGCAAGGCTGTCAACTGTTCAATACTTGTCATCTGAAGTGTTATGTATTTAGTTAAACGTTTGCCATTTAGGAATATAATAAAGAACGCGTAAAAATAGTTAAATTTTACTTCAAAAGTAGTGATTCAAACTTGGACACTTTTCGTACAGTACGGCATGATTATGGTCATCAGAATATCTCTATTATGCAAGGAATTAGAAATATTATAAAGAAATATCAAGAGACTAGAAGCGTTACAGATGTGGTCAGGCCTGTGCATCATCGTAATGTACGCACTGCCACTAATATCGCTTCTGTTTGTGAAAGTGTGACGGATAATCCAAATTTCCAGTCAGAGCCCTATGGCTCTTTTCTTTTGGCCTGCAATTAAAGGTTATGAACTGGATGATATGTGGTTTCAATCAGTTGATGCCACGGGCCACACAATGCGACCCATTTTGGCTTTATTGTATGAGAAGTTTCCAGAAAGCGTAATTTCACGCTTTGGCAACGTCGATTGGCCACCAAGAACATGTGATTTGACGCCGTTAAACTTTTTTTGTGGGGCTACGTCAAAGACCCTGCTTATGCGGAGCATTTGAAAACCAACTTTCGATGAGTTATCGCCGAAACACCACCCGGTATGTGTAAAAAAGTGGTCGAAAACTACCTCAAAAGGATCCACTGCTGCAACCAATCCAAAGCCGGTCATTTAAAAGACATTGCATTTTGCACATAATGGCAAATTCCAAACATTATAATGAAATAAAAGTTTCATCGAAATCATAGCTTTATGAGCATTTTATTTAACTTTACTTTTGAAACCGAAAAATGAATAACCCTGTACATTCTTGACTCATCTGCGGTAAGCCTTTTGAAGTGGTTTCAGCATTTCAGCGCATGAAATTCCATTTGTAATACAAAACATGAGAAAAATCCTTCGTTCGATATTTTTCTTCATTGGAAAAATCACAAAACACACTTGAGAAAAAACCATTTTAAAGCGATTGTAAAAATATTTTGCTAAGTTGTCACCACTGCCCTCTATAGCGACGTACAATTTGGACGCGGCCTGTCAATTAGTTAGTCTACACTGCTCGAGCAGGCAAAATCGACCCGTGTAGACTAACTAATTAACAGAATGCGCCCAAATTGTGCGTCGCTATAGAGGGAGGGCAGTAGTGACAACTTAGCAAAGTATTTTCACAATTCCTTTAAAAGGGGGTTTTTAATTGATAAATTCCCCGCACATTTCTGGTAGAATGTGCGAGTACTCGTATAGGTAGTTTACAATTTTTCAGAATCTCAAAATTAAATTGCAGCATTTTCCGACAATTTATTAAATTTTGAAAAAACAAATTGAATATTTTCTTAAATCTATTATTCAAATTTCACACCGCTCATATAGAAAATTAAAGAAAAAGTATAACGCATTGAAAGATCAGGATGAGGAATCCTAAAATGGAATTTGTTTCAGATCTTTTTAAGTTGACTCGGTCTGTCTGTCGGACTGGTGATAACTCGAGTAAACCTTTCCCGATGATAATGAAAATCTGTCATTGATAACATTTTCTTAAGTCATAGTTTTTGATTGAAAATGACCAAAATTGTCAACCCCGTTTTGAATTCATCTGCAACTTAATTACAACAGCCTTGGGAGACGTTTTGTCAATTTCCACGATCCTGACTTCAACTGATTTTTTTTTTTGACAACGCAATAACGTATATTTTAAGAGCAAAAATAATAATTTTATTAAATATTACAAAGATAGAGTACAATTACTAAACATGACGTCACTACATTACCCCAGAATGCATTCCTATCATCGAGTAATCGCTTAATTGAAGGAATATTCAAGCATTCATACTTTTAGGATGTGAACAACATGAAGAAGATGCATAAAGAAGACGGTAATGGTATCGCTGCTTAAAACAAACGACTGAATCTAAAATCATGAAGTATGAACAGGCACAAAAAGAAATGATTCTTGAAAATTCCTTTGTTTATGGGACAAAAGTGGAAGTGCGAGGCGGTCCCAAAGCGAGAAGACACAAAAAGATTGGGAAATCTCCTTTTAGCTCGTTACACTTTTTCCAGCGATATTCAATAGCTTCTATACCCTGTTTATAGTAAGAACTATCAAAACAATCGCAGACTCCACCTCTTCATTGTTGGCAAATCTTTTACCACCGAGAAATTTTTTCAAGTTTGGAAATAGAAAATTAAATCGAGGGAGTTGAATCCCGTAATTTATTAATTTTGACCATCGTAATAGTGGATGTGTGTACTGGAGCATTCCTGATGTCTTGATGAAACAACACCCCACCTCTTCTTTGTTGGCAAATCTTTTACCACCGATCCATTTTTTCAAGTTTAGAAATGCAAAATAGTCCGAGGGAGCTAAATCTGACAATAGTGGATGTGTGAACTGGAGCACTGTCTTGATGAAACAACACTTTCTTTTCCGCCAAATGTGGCCCTTTTTCCATAATTTCATCACCAAAACGCTGTCGCTGTATTCTGAAGATAATCAATAAAAATTATCCCAATCGCATCCCATAAAACAGACACCATGACCTTGCCTGCAGATGGACTGTCACCGCCTTCTTTGGACACGATTTTTCCATTCCAGTCCATTCCTTTGACTTTTCCTTTTGTCTCAGGTGTGAAGTGGTACACCCACGTCTCATTCATGGTCATAAATCGACGCAAAACTTCGGTTTTATTGCGGTGAAGCATCACCAAACACTCTACTGAAACATCTTCATGGCGATGTTTTTGCTCTATTGAAAGCAAGCGCGGCATCCATCTTGCGCACAACTTTCTCATCTTCAAATTTTCGATCAATATATGATGTGTAGCACTTTTTGAAATGCCTATCTTTCACCTAGCTCACACCTTCAACCGATCATCGACGATCATCCAATATCATTTTCTGGACATTCTTAACCATGTCTAGCGTGGACACCTCAATTGGTCGACCACTACGGTGCTCATCTTGGCAGCTGCTACAGCCTCGTTTAAACTCTGCTATCCAATATTTTACAATCAGACTCATCTCGAGTATAACTTAGCTCGGCTTTAATATTGGTTGGACTGAGATCTTTAAATTGGAAATATTGGATTAAGTAACGGTGTCCAATTTTTTCCACGTTTACAAATTCACTGACATCGTTTACTTTTGATGGCTCAAATAAAAATACCAAACAACGTATCGCCTTGAAATTTAAAACATTTGTTTTATAAGGTTGCCACTTTTCACCACAATGATTTTTTTGGAAAGCACTGGCAGTTTTGTGACCGCCCTCATATATCTTCGATTGTTGATTTCCTAGGTCTAAAGCAGCAATGAAGTCAGCTAGAATAGGCTTTAGTCTTTCACATATCGCTCTCTAGAAATTTTATATGAGCTATGGGGAAAAGGTTAATGTCGATAAAGGATCTCGTTTTTTTTTGAACACAGGACGCAGCACATCTCAATTCCGATTGAAGAGATCGCATTCCTTGAGCCGAGTTTTGTTTAGAAGAAGCATGCTGATTATGAACCCTCCTCATCAACGATCTTAAAGACCTCTGCTGGCAGGACGTTTTAAGCCATGATATTGGCATTCTGATCTCGTCTTGGATCAGTGCTGGATAATGCCGTTCTTTTCTGTTTTACTTACGAAAAGAATAAATTGCCGAAACCTCTCGCCATCTCTTAGAGGTACTATGATATTCCTCTAGTATTATTTTCAGTTGTGATGGCGCATTTTTTCCTCCTTATACCCTGTACTGGTAAAGGGTGTCCCAACAAGAACGCAAGGCAGTCAATGGTGTTCGGTATTGTGAAATGATAACCAGTTTTTTCGTGCCTAGAATTGAAGAAATGAATGTGGAGGGCATTTGGTTTCAACAAGACGGCGCCACATGTCATACAGCCAGAGAAACAATTCAATTGCTGCATCAGTCTTTCTCCCGTCGTGTTATTTCACGTTTTGGAGACCAGAATTGGTCGCCTAGATTGTGCGATTTAACACCATTAGACTTTTTTCTTTGGGGTTTTTTGAAGTTGATGGCTTGCGCGAATAAGCCGACGACGACCCAAGTCATAAAATAGGAAATTAGACGCTGCATTAATGGGATACTGCAGCATTTATGCAAAATAGTCATTGAAAATTTCATTAAAAGATCTCGTGTGTGCCAGCAAAGACGCGGCGGCCATCTGCCCGATGTGTTGTTCCATACATAACCTCATTCTGCCTACTTTACGATATAATAAAGTTTCACGATTTTTTTTTTTTTATAATATCTGTGTTTTATTTAAAATTTAAATCTTGCGTTCTTGTTGGGACACCGTTTATAAATTTACAAAAATTCAGCCTTCAAATTGTATATTTTTCGTTTTGGAAATTGTTTAAAGCCCAGTTTCAAGATTTTCGTTTTTGGTCTAAAATTTAAACATTTTCAATATTGCAATATTGCCAAATCTTCAAGATCTACCGCTTAGTCATTTTGCTACACAATATCACGTTAAAATTTTAAAAACTAAAAATTTTCTTTCAGGCTTTCCTTTTATTTAATCTTCAAATTTTCATTTAATCGTCTTGTTGCTTGCGTTACGTTGCTATACTATCGCCTCGTCATGGATAGCTTTGCCATCGTATTTTGGTACTATCGCTTTATCGTCAAATCATTTAGCCAATTTGTCGACTTTTCTTCGTACCATTTTCTCGTTGCCTTCTCGAATGGGAATCTTGTGAAAACATTTAACAAATGGTTCAACTCCTTTACTCCCACAAAGTTCAATTAACTTTGCCTCAACTCAAACAACAGAGTACAGTTAAAATCCATTGTAGTACAACTTTTTGAGCTGCTACAACAACCATAACAAACTCTTCATACCAGTTTTCCCAGATTTTCTTGGCCAAAATCGCAAAACCTGAATCAACAACTTAGTTTTTTTTTCTCTGTATCCACATGAACTGAACACAGGATGTTTGTTTCTCTTTCTTTGCATTGGAAAAGTTTATACGTACCAATATTTTCTTCTTTTCCCGCTGCAATGAAAAAGTTTTCACGTTTTTCAGCTCCACCATGCCATCATGACTTGCATAAAAATGTCAAATGGCTTACTGGAGAAAAAGCCAAGATTTTACTTTGAATTGCCCCTGCCGCTCCTTTAGCTATCGGGCGGCCGCCGACTATAGTTAGAAGTTGACATCAAAGCCTTGCCAATCGAACTGCTTGTACTAGGGAACGAACAACGCGGGAGGGGTTTTGGGTCGTCGGGAAGGAGGACATGTGCTGGGGCCAAGATACTCGTATGACTTGTTGGAGCTGTGACGGAGAAAACCTGTTGCCACTAAATGCGGATATTGAACCAGAAAAACTATAAAAACTTCATAGAAAACTTTGCCATCTGCGATGAACAAACGCTCGCTCGCTCGTTGTATAAGCTGAATTTGCAGCTACAAGTAAAAAAGTTTTCCATGTACTCTCCGTACACGAGTAAATTTCCTGCTAGCAACAACAACAATAACAACAACAGCAAAGTGATAAAGTCAAAGGCGTACAAATATTTTCAAGTCATTTCCCGGATAATTAAATGAAAAGCTATAAGAAATCGACATAAAGTACTTGCAGTCAAATGGCCATATTTGCCATTGGAAATGCTGGGGATTGATGGAACGGGGCAAATGCATTCTTCAACAGATACCAATCATTGATTTTGTCATACTCTTTTCAAACTGGCAAACATGCACTTAAAATGCTTACCAATTTATGGGAAAGTAGCATTAAATTTGACTCTAACATATTTAAGAGCATCAGTTTGGCAACAAGCCGTGAATATGTAATTATATCTGTTATAAGACATACTCATAATTAGCTGATAAGCGAATATTGGTCGGATTAAACATTCGATTTATATTAAATATAAAGAGAAATATTTGTACAGGGTCACTCATTTTCATAATCACCTAAAATACGATTGTTTGAGCATATTAAATTAGATCACCGGGCAATAATTTTTAAGTAGACGATTTTTGGCGCAGGTTCCACAGAATTGTGCACTACAGGCCACAGAGAAAGGTGACTGTTGGGCATGCTTTGAGGACTGGGAAAAGGAGTTGAAATATACATACTGTGTCCAGGATATTAAGTTTTTTCTTTCCCTATTTATTTCAGCAAATTAACAAAATGGGCATAATTTAAATATAACATATTTTTTTAACAAATTCGTCTCAAATTTATCGGTTTGCGTCTCCAAGTAGTTAAAATAGATTACAGGAGGACGGTCCCAAAACTAGTCGACCTAACGTATAAATGGTACCAGTAGTTTAAAAAATATTAACCTTATAAAACATATGTTTTAAGTGCCAAAGCGCCACGTTGTGTAGTATTTTTATTTGAGCCATTACAAAACGATCTCAATTGAATTTGTAAAAATGGGAACATCGACCACCGTTATGTAATTCAATATTTCCATTTAAAGGGTCTCAGTTCAATCAATATTAAAGCCGAGCTGGATTCTGGGGGAATCTGCTTCTTCATTTACAACTATAAAATATTGCCCAGCAGAGCTTAAACAAGGCCGGACAAGCGAGAGTTTAAACAAGGCTGTACGAGTCTGCTCCTTTATTTGCAACTGTAAAACTTTGAGCAGCAGAGTTTAAACAAGGCCATACGAGCAGCCAAAACGAACACCGTAGACCAATTGAGGCGTCCACGCCAGACACGATTAAAAATCGTATTGAATGATTGTCTAGCTAAAATAACAGGCATTTCAAAAAGTGCTATACATTGTATATTGACCGAAGATTTGTAGATGAGAAAGCCGTGCGCAAGATGGGTGCCGCGCTCGCTACCAATGAAACAAAAACAGAGTCGTGAAGATGTTTCAATAGGGTGTTTGGCGATGCTTCAGCACAATTTTCACCGAATTTTTGCGTCGATTTATAACCATGGATGAAACATAGGTCCACCACTTTACACCTGAGATAAAGCAACAGTCAAAGCTGTGGACAGGAATGGGAGAATCATGTCCAAAGAAGATGAAGACAGTTATATCTGCAGGCAAGGTTATATCGTCTGTTTATTTGAATGTGCATGGGATGATTTTTATTGATTATCTTCAGAAAGGAAAAACCATCAATAGCGCATATTATGCTAATTTATTGCAACATTTTGGTGACGAAATTATAAAAAATTGTAAATTGGCGAAAAAAAAGTGTTGTTTCATCAAGACAATGTTCCAGTTCACACATCCACTATTGCGATGGCCAAAATTATCGAATTAAAGTTTAAGTGCTTCATCACACACGTTATTCACCAGATTTAACTCCCTCGGATTATTTTCTATTTCCAAACTTGAAAAAATGCTTCATGGGAAAAGATTTGCCAACAAAGAGGAGGTGGAGTCTGCGGTTGATTGATATCTTAAGGAGTTTGACAATTCTTACTTTAAAAAGGATATAGAAGCTTTTAAATATCACTGGAAAAAGTGTATCGAGCTAAAGGGAGATTATGTTGAAAAATAAAGACAATTTTTCCCAACTTTTTTGTGTCTTCTTTGTCAGGTCGTTTAACAAATTAACACGTTGTTTTGAACAATCAGCCACCTTTCGATCCTCACAAAGAAACGTAAGACTTGGCGGGAAAATCGACGCTGTTCGTGATAGTGTGCAGGAGAGTCCGAGGCGGTTAATTGCGCATAATACGCAAGAATTCAGCCTTTCTTGGATATTAACAGAAACGAATTATAAGCCGGGACTGTAGCCCACATCCGCGCAAAATCCAACTGGACCTAGAGTTGACAATAAACGATCATAGACAACGCCATTTCTTCACTGACTGAGTTTTGCAACAGTTGAAACTTTCAACGATCATAGACAATGTCATTTGTTCACTGACTGAGTTGAAAGCGAACCCTGAACCATCGAGATCATTTGAGTTGAGCCCGTTAAACTTTCAACGATCATAGGCAATGTCGTTTGTTTACTGACTAAGTTCTGAAACAGTTAAAAGCGTTCGAGTTGAACCCATTAAACTTTCAACGATCATAGACAATGTCGTTCGTTTACTGACTGAGTTGAAAGCGAACCCTGATCTATCGAGATCATTGGAGTTGCGCCCGTTAAACTTTCAACGATCAAATACAGTGTCGTTTGTTCTGAAACAGTTGAAAGCGAACCATGATCCATCGAAATCATCCGAGTTGAACCCATTAAACTTTCAACGAT
>JAHXMU010000381.1:33067-75367 GCA_019455685.1 Philornis downsi | reverse complement strand
TTGAACCCATTAAACTTTCAACGATCATAGACAATGTCATTTGTTCATTGACTGAGTTCTGAAGCAGTTGAGAGCGAACGCTGATCCATCAAGATCATTCGAGTTAAGCTCGTTCAACTTTTTTATGGGATTTCCTTAAGGGAAGTTCTACACTAATAAGCCGCAGATGACTGGCGCCCTTAGGTACATCATAACCCATACTATTGCTCAAATTCAACCAGATGTATGTGTCAGAGTAATCAAAAATTAGATATCTCGGATGAGCGGATGTGAAGCTGCGGCAGCCTTTAGAATGATATCATTCATATTCCACCCACAATATAATTGATAGGCCATTCAAATAAAGAAAAAAGTTTCTGATATTTCATATTTGTTTAATTCAATTTTAACACCTACCCGTACCTATTGCAAAATCCTTTTTATACTCTTCCACATATGTGAAAAGATTACATAAATCTACTGTTAACCGATAACAGCCGATCCAATTACAAAATGTTGATGCATGAACCGCAAACAAGAACCCCCATCAACAAGCAAAAAATTGAGAGTGCAGTAAGATCTCTAAAAGTTAAAAAGGTCTTTCAACCTGACGACATTCCGTCAGAAATATTCAAACTAATACGAGTATATGACGATGACATTAATCTCCTAGCAGAACTATTTAATAGTCTTATGTATGATGGGTGAATATCCACAAGATTGGCTCAGATCAACTTTTATATCCATTCCAAAAAAAAAGCTATCCAAAACATTACAACGATTATATTAGCCTAATGAGCCATGCTCTGAAAATAATCCTTAAAATAATTTACGTTAGAATCTACGAGAAATGCGAAAAGGTAATGGGTGCTTAACAATTTGATTTTAGGAAAGGAATGGGTACAGGCAATCCGCTTTTTTCGCTACAAATCCTAATCCAGAAATACAGGGTGGCGCAATAGAACGTGCATATTTAAAAAATAGATTAAAAAATAAATACAAAATGTATGGTTAAAATAAATCTAAGGCATTGTAGAGTAATAAATGGAGTTTATTTTTTAAAAATAACATCATCCAAATGGTGACCCTCTCTACGACGGCACTCCTCTAACCGCAAACTAAAATTATTGAAAACTTTCTTCAGTAATACTGGTGTAATGGCTGCCATTTCACCACGGATATTCTCCTTGAGCTGGACGGTGTTTCTTGGATTATTACTGTAGACTTTGTGTTTGAGGTATTCCCACAAAAAAAAAGTCTAGAGGCGTCAAGTCTGGACTACGTGGGGGCCATGGGATATCACCTCTTTTCGAAATCAATCTGCCAGGGAACATCTGCTTCACCACCGCCATGGAATCATTTGATGTGTGACAGGTAGCTCTTCTTGTTGGAACCAAGTTCTGGAATTCACTATTCTTGAACTATCAAATAGCGTTCCGTATTAACCGCGACGTTTTGGCCCCGCGCATTTTCGAAGAAAAAAGGACCAATTATTCCTCTGCCAGAGATTGCTGCCCATACTGTCACTTTAGGACTATGCAATGGTTTCTGGTGTTTGATTTTGGGATTTGCACTGTTCCAGTAACGACAATTTTGACGGTTTACGAACCCATTCATAAGAAATGAACCTCGTCAGAGAAAAGGATATTGTCGAAATTGGAAAATCGATTAAGCATTTCATTGGCAAATGCGAGCCTTGCTATGAAGTCAGACTCTTTCAATTCTTGTGTTAATTGCAGCTTATATGGATGCAGTTTAAGATCCAATGCTAAAATTCGTTGCAAACTTCGTCGCGATAATTGTAAGACAGACGATCTCTTGCGAGTCGACATTTGTGGATTTCCTCGTACTGACTCCATAACTCTCTCAACATTGTCTTCGGTCCTAGATGTTCTTAGGCGACCATTTGCTTGTGGTTTAAATGTTGAACCGGTCTCTTCAAAACGCTTTACCCATATTTCAATTAAATTAGCATTTGGAGCTTCACTAATTCGCCGTAGTTCATATTCAGCACAATATAGTCGCCTAGTAGCAATATATGAACGAGAGTTCTCGTAAAATGCGCGACGCTTCCCGTCGAAGTGATTCATAGCGACTAAAACTCCATGAGCCCGCCAACCCAACGATGTTGGCGCCGCCCCGCCCACGCATTTTCTACCCCGCAAAAAAAGATGATGCAATATGCATGTTCTATTGCACCACCCTGTACAAAAACGTGCAAAAAGGTGTATATATATATCGGTTATGAAAAAGCCTTTGCTACAATCTAACACGATAAATTAATAGAGACTCGTACATCTATTGGCATTAAAGAAAAGGAATTTCGTTGCATCAATAGCTTATGCTGGCATTAAACGGCCAGTTAACGGGGAACTGACGAAAGATATGGCAATATCCAAAGACGTTAGACGAAGGCGAATATTGTCGCCTTTGCTAATTAACGTCTGCTCCGAAAGAATATTTCAAGAATCGATTAACGATATTCCAAAAGGGATATTCATAAATGGTACAAACAACCAAACAACATTAGATATGTCGACGGTAGATACGACTTTTATGGTTGTTAATAAATGAAGCATATTTTAAATAGGCGGTTTCAACTCTACGTTTTGCCATTGCAGGTAGTTTTTTTGCTAATAACCGAAACACATGGTGAGAGAACCCCTGCGTGGGCATACGTCCTTTAGCTAAATGTTTATTCAATGAATTGGGACTAACGATGAAAATTTCCCAAACTCAATGTGTTTCGTCTAGTAAGTCCTCTTGATTTAATTCAACACTTGGTTGTTTTAAGCTATCGAACTGTTTCTTCCAAGATTTTTCCAGCTCTCCCACAGGTATGTATACGCTACTAAATTTTCGTCCAAGCCGAAGATTGTGCATATCTTTTTTGAACTGCTGCATGATTGCTTGGCATTTGGCTTCAAATGTTTACTTAATTCCTCCGGTTACTAGCATAATTTCTGAGCAGTTCTAATATTAGCTGCTTTATATTTGCAGATTCGATGTCTTTCTCATTCTGTATATTCTTTGAAGTTTTTGCACTCGTTGATGCTCCGCTGGTGTCCTGCAATCCGCCACATTCCACCGAACCTTTTTATCGGCATCTCAGTCTCCTTCTTTTGCTGTGCTGTGCCCTCTATGGGGCCTTTCTTTTCTCCACGTACACACATTTAATTTGTTGAAAATTGTTATCTTTAAAATAACTCTCTTCTGGATTTTCGCCTTTTTTTGGAAAAAGTTTGGTGGTTACAGTTGAACTGGGACCAAATGTGATCTACAGTTTTTCGATGATCTTCCCTTGAGCGAGCTTCTTTGGTGTTGTATCTTCGTAGAGTTCTTCCTAAATTGAACTGTTTGGTGAATAAATCGGCCCTGGCATTTTTGCGTTTTTATGTCCACTTTGGCTTTATAATTTCAGACTTGAATTCTCAATGTAATGAAGAGAGAAAAATTCAAATATCGTTTCTCCTACAACTTTTTTAATAAGAAATTGTTCTCAAGTAGTTGTAACTTCTGGATAAGACCATAATGTTCTCGTTTTAAAACGAGACTCAGCGAATACAGTCCACTTATTTAAATGCGAACAATGGCTGATAACATGTCATGACTCCTAGATCTGATAAATAGACTGACAACACGCAGCGAGATCTATCTATGGCTTGAAGATAAATGTTAGAAAATTGAAATATATGATTGTAAGCAAAGAAAACTTATGCAATACGTGGAAAGGCTGCACAGCTTTAAATATCTCAGCATCACAATGTACTATTTCAATATTTGAAAATTTCGAAATAAAATGCCGAGATGAATTGGCAAGAGATGCGTTTATTAACTTCAAAACAAGTTTTCATCAGCCAAGGCATAAACATTAGAACAAAACTACGATACATGAAAACATACATATGGTCAGTTTTGTTATATGCTTTCGAAATATGGACGATAAAAGCAATGGATATAAAGAAACTCGAAACTTTTGAAACAAGTGCATACTCAAAATACATATCATGAACTAACTTTGTATCAAACAATGAAACAATCTGCGAATGATACACCAAGAAAGAAAACTCCTCAGTAAAAAAGAGCATCCATGGAGGTTAAAAAGATGTGCTGATCTTTATCTAAAAGTGGTAAAAAAATGGATAAACATCGATGAAATTTTCATAGGAAGGATGCTGTGGTTTTTAACACGTTTTCACTACCTTTTCACCAGACACTGTCCATAGCAATGGACACTTTAGTTTCTTTTATAACAATTTTCTTCTTTTAATCAGAATTTATATAACTAATTAATTTATGTTAGTAATGAACAACTATTTTAAACACGCGTTAAAAAAAATTTAAATTTTTGCCTCAGAAACAAAAAAGAAAAAATGCTAAAATTGTTTAGCTTTCTTACAATGACTTGTCGGCTATAACGCTTTTATTTCATTGGTCCCTTTGGTGTAATTAAAAAGAGCTTCTTAAGAAGCGGAAAATGTGCACATAAAGAATGCATTTATAGAAACTTCGAAAATGTTATTCTTTGGAATGACTTCCACTGTCTTTTTGCTGGATCATAAATTCAAAAAAACAACGGAAGACATATATCTTGGCCACATTATGAAAAATAAAACAATAAGCTGCTCCAAAACATCATCCGCATAAAAATTTAAAGAAGGTCTACCATAGGAAAAAAGAAAAAGAAAAAACATGGATAAATATTAGGTGCGCAACTAAGTCCTTGCTAGTTTTTTTTTTATAAAAATGCAATTTTATTATGAGAACATGTTTACAAATGATTCATTGAAGGTTTTGCCCATCGCTATCTACTAAAGGGTGTCCCAACAAGAACGCAAGATTTAAATTTAGCACCATTCGAAGTGTCATTGTTTGACATTTGAACAATTGTTATTGTTTGCTAATAGAAGGTACGAGGTTAGTAAAAATGGAGCGCTACACGAATTAACAACGCATTCTCATTGTGAAATTGTTTTACCAAATGGTGAAGGTTTTGCGGCTGCAGTTCACAAATTGCAATCAATTTGGGGTCACAATAATGCTCCAAAAGAGTCAACTGTAAAGAGATTAATGGATAAATTTGCCAAAACTGGGTCTGTTAGTGATGTAAAGACAACAACGCGCCTTCGATCAGGTCGATTGACCGAAAATGTCGCAGCTGTACGTGATGATGTCGCTCAAACTCCATCCACCTCAATTCGACACCGAGCTCAGCAAATTGGTGTCTCCAAATCCACTATGCAGCGAATTTTGGCGAAAGATTTGCATCTTCATGTATACAAGTTCAATTGACTCAGGAACTGAGTCAGCCAGCTGACCATGGACAGCGAAGGGAGTTCGTTAATTGGGTATTGGAGAGACAACATGAAAATGCTGATTTTGCCGATAAAACCATCTTCAGTGACGAGGCCCATTTCCATCTTGATGGCTTCGTCTATAGGCACAATTGTCGAATTTGGGGTAAGGGAAATCCTCTAGTGATTCACGAGAAGCAAATGCATCCTCAACGTGCCACTGTGTGGTGTGGATTTTGGGCTGGAGGAATCATTGGACTTTTTTTATGAAAGTGAGGCATGTCAAGCGCAAACAGTCAATGGTGTTCGGTATCGTGAAATGATAACCAGTTTTTTCGTACTTAGAATTGAAGAAATAAATGTGAAACCCAAGAAACAATTCAATTGCTGCATCAGTAATTTAAATCTTGCATTCTTGTTGGGATACCCTTTACTTTTTCCCATCCTTCTGGCAAAGCTCGAATTCCATCACGGTAGAATTATTCATCTAGTGAGGCTATCCACGAATCTAGCCATGCCTTGATGTCGTCATACGAGTGAAACTACTGGTCAGCCCAAATCGTGTGCAAACTCTATTTGCGTTTGACACGGGCCCCCTTCAGGCTATGGCGTCACTTCAGTGCCTTCGAAGGTTTTTCGTCTTCCTTCACGCAAACGGTCGTCAACATTAAAATCACCATCTTTAAAAAGACAAAACCAATCTCGACATGTTGTTTCACTTAAAGCAGCATCTTCGTAAACGTTTTGAAGCTCTCGATTAGCGTCAGCTGACGTTTTCCTCGATTGGAAGAAGAAAATCAAAACATACTTCCCGCATATGACGATTATTTGACACAAAATCATACATATTCACACAACCAAAAGAATATGACGTCGAAAGAAAATCACTATTGTGTCGAGGCGGAATGTTTACCATATGCCTAAGCTTGGCTAATGACGTTTAGGCTATGGCAGAATAGACTAGCACTTACAGATGGCGCTATTCTATTGGCAAACAGCGGGAACTTATTTGCGCACCTAATAATATCCAGAAATAGACCGGTATCCATAACGTTGTAAACCTCCTAAACGAATCGAGAAATAAAGAGATGTTTTGCAGAAATAATACACAATTTATAAATTTATTTGCATTGTTCCCAAAAATTCAAAAAACGAGTATCTAAATAACTAAGCAGATAATCGCCAACAGTGATTTTTGATTAGGTAATGTCGACATTGAATAGAGAATTTGTATGTTCGCCCATAGTTAAAGCTTGTGAAAGTTTTACAAAAATTGCATTTTTAAACAATGGATAACGTTGACATGCGTTGGCTGGGTCATGTCGTGCGTATGAACCCAAATGCTCCGGCACGGCGTAGAAGAGGGCGACCAAAACTCCGCTGGAAGGACCAGGCTTCGTCCCTGGTGTGACGAATTGGAATTTTTTTCTGCGAGCGGAGTGCAATAGATTAGGATGTCTATTCCAGTCGCCTCCTAAGAAAAAGAAGAACGTTGGCATGTTGGGTGGATAGAGGCAGTTTTTCATGACTTATTTTGATTAAATTTACACCCATTTAATTTGAATTCTTATCTACAATTAGATCTAAATAAACATTGAGAAGATTCAAAATCGCACAAAGGAAATTATACCAAATGTTTGCTATCGCTTACACTAACTACCGGTTCTAACTTAACTTAACTGCATCGGTCTTTTGAATATCGTTGTTATCGGTTTTGATAGTAATTTTCATTCAAAAAAAAAAAAGATTAATCCGATTTCGAATTCTTGGAACATTACATACGAGTATTTAGTAATATGGGATTATTGTAATTTTGGGCAGAGTCAACGCCATTTTTATGAGAGTCTTACTCACGGTGTGTTAATCACAATGGATATAATACAATGCGATTGGTAGCGTCCCAAACTGACTTAGACTGTCTAGGAATAGCAGGCGACAATTTTGGAAGCAAGCTACCCCAACTGTCTACTCTTCCTTCCACCCAGAAGATACCAAACTGATTATGCTAGTATGGAGCATAATCCCCATTGACGGAGGTGAAGCCTATCTTACCACCTCTGCTACTCTATGGGTGTGTAGCACCCTAGGATAGTCAAGTAAAACCTTTTCTTCCAGCCAGGAGATACCAAATTGATTGTGCTAGTATGGAACATAATCCCCGTGGGCGGAGGTGAGACCTATCTTAGTATCTCCGCTATTCTATAGGCCTGTAGCACCCGGTTGCAATGCAACTCCACATTCGAGCACAAAGTCTCTACCAGCGATTTTGGAATCAACCACAACCCGCGTGATGCTCCCAAGGGGTCCTACACCAAATGTTTAGGCGGGGAACTCTTTCACGGGGCCTACCGATCCCCACGCTACCGGCCGAACCCACCGGTGGGAGATGCTCAGCTAAGCTGCTACCAAATTGTGATTTATACACCATACTTCACGGGATTGGTAGCTCTGCAACAAAAAGAGTACACACTGGAAATTTTTATATACGGTCGATAATATAATGCAAGGATGCAGTATCCCTACCAGTAGGAGACGGGAAAATCTATAAACCTCTTCCGCTTGACGACGGTGAACGGCAACCATATGTTATAAATATAGAATTCCCATGCCCGCCCGCAACTCCCTAGAGATCCATAAGACACAGATAAACAAAGTACGAACTAAAGATCCGTCACCCTCAGTATAAAAAAATGTCTCTGGCCAGAGCCTGTAGCTGACCTACTTTCAGTTTCAGCCACTAGCAACCCAGCGACTGGTGCCCCTGCAAAATGTCGGGCAACCGAAGCTTTAAACTTCACAGTACAAATGTACATTCTTTCAGCCATTTTCTCTCAGTGTAAATCATTGAAGTGATGTGATTTAAGAGCCGTTAAGGGAAATTACCATCGCACATAATACATGCATATAATGAAACATTATGAGTGCCTTTTATGGCGAACGCACTTCCCCCATCCCATTCATATGGCATTCCCGGGCATTGTGTGGAGCACTCAATCATATGCACAGCACTAACTCACTCACTCACTCACTGCTCATATTCATACAAAGGATATGAATATTTTCGTTTTGGTTTCCAATTTGCCAATCGTAAATTAGCCAATAATGACAATGATTGTTTCAAAGTAATTGTTTATATTACCATGCAAATTACTTAACAATCAAATAAATTTAACAGCAGCAAACAACAACTACAGCGATCACCGAAGGTAAATTGAGTTTTCATGCCATGAATATGAGTTCGAAGCAGAAAAAACAATCGCAATAACTACGTGCAAACTAAAATTGATGAAAGCAAACTAAAAAAAAACAAAAACCAGAAAAAAAACAATAAACGCAATCATTTCAATATAAAGCAAAGAGCTACTAAACTCCAACGGTAATGGGAAGGGAGTAGTTCAACGTTGTGGATTTTGTGTGATATGGGAAACACTCGTACATCATCATCATCATCATCATCAGTATTGTGACCGCCATCGCAGTGTTTCAGTATTTGAATGAGATGGTCGATGGCTGATGTGTAGTCACATCATCGGGAATGGGAGCAGTGAAGACATGTGGTAAACCACAAATCTGAGCAGAGACCACAAAGTGTAACAGCAACGACAACCGTGGAGGGCATGTAGCACATTGATGCACAGATGTAGCACATTCTCCATCATGAAGTATGAAACTGGAAAAGGCTACACATGATCTGTTGCAGAGCGTCAATAATAGGGAGTAGTCAAAAACAGTGGTTGATGCTGACGAAATGCAGTCGTGACATAAAGTTAGTGGGTGCCTAATATCGTTCTTTGAACATTCAACGTAATAAACATTTCGTAGACACGAGGGTGATCCGAAAACTAGACAAAGATGACACAAAAAATTTGGGAAAAATTTTCTTTATTTTTCAACATAATTTCCTTTTAGCTCAATACACCTTTTTCCAGCGATATTCAATAGCTTCTATACCCTGTTTATAGTAAGAACTGTCAAACACCTTAAAATAGCCAACAACCGCAGTCTCCACCTCTTCATTGTTTCAACATATTTTACCATTTTTTTAAGTATAGGAATCGTCCAAAATAGAAAATAGTCAAAATAGCCGAACTTTAATTCACTAATTTTGGCCATCGCAGTAGTTTGTGTGTGAACTGGAGCATTGCCCTGATGAAACAATACTGACTTTCTTTCCAAATGCGACCTTTTCCATAATTTCATCGTCTAAACGCTGCAACAAATTAGCATAATATTCGCCGTTTGTGTTTTTTCCTATCTGAAGATAATCAATAAAAATAGTACCATGGACATCCCAACAACAGATGCCATGTCCTTGACTGCAGATAGAACCGCCTTCGCCTTCTTTGGACACGATTCTCCCATTCCAGTCCACTACTTTGACTGTTCCTTTGTCTCAACTGCGAAGTGGTGGACCTATGTCTCATCCATGGTTCTAAATTAGGCATTATTGCGATGAAATATCGTCAAACACTTTATTGAAATATCTTCACGGCGGTGTTTTTGCTCTATTGAAAACAAGCGCGGCAATCGTCTTGAGCACAGCTTTCTCATCTTCAAATCTTCGGTCAATCTACGGTGTGTAGCACTTTTTGAAATGCCTTTCATTTTAGGTAGGTCACGCACCTTTAGCCGACGATCATCCAAACCGATTTTGTGAATTTTCTTAACCGTGTCTGTTGTGAACTCCACAACTGGTCGGTCACTACGGCGTTCGAATTGGCAGCTCGTACGACCTCGTTTAAACTCTGCTACCCAATATTTGACACTCGTAATTGAAAGAGCAGACTTCCTTAGAGTAGAATCCAACTCGTCTTTAACATTGGTTGGACTGAGATAATACATAAAGATGAGCAATTTTTCCTATGTTTACAAATTCACTGAGATTATTTACTTTTAATGGCTCAATAACAGAAAAAAATACTAAACAATGTGGCGCCTTCAAATTCAAAGCATACATTTTATAAGGTTGCCACTACTGGCACTCGTACTATATGTATATTGTCTCCGTATTTTCTAGAGACATTTTGGCTGATATATTTTATGTACCCGCAAAAAATATCATCGTCTTCGGCGTTGATAGCCAAACACGGTAATCCGAGGTCTAAGCTTTACAAAACGGGAATCGCGTGACACTGACTACTAAATAGGTTTCCTTTGAATTCAATGTTTCCACCGAACTGTGGGGCGCTCAAACTAAAGTTAGTCTCGTGACTTTGCTTTGGTTTGGATTCAAAAGAAAACGAATTTAAGCAACGTCACACTTGCACGTTGGTTACTCACATTCCCCGATAATAACGAAACTAAAACAAATACTTTATACTGTTGAGTTTGGACTCTCAGCTTAAAACTTAGAAGAGTCTTGGACACACTTTTCACAAAATAAAGATTTCCTGTCCATGCAAAAATAGGTCGCATGAAAAATTTTCCAAAAACGCCTTCTTCGCTTAAAAAAAGGCTTACCCTTTTTGAAAACACCATAAAATTAATCCAATAAAAGTAGAAAATCAAATTTCAAGGGGAAAGTGTATGAGACACACGGGAGTCGAAAAAAGCACGTGACACTTCCTTCCTTGCGTTCCTTTTGTGAATCAAAGCATGGGTAAACTTTTGCGATAGTCTGTGCTTCAAAATTGTACACCTTTATGATGTACATCGTATAGATTATTTAGTATATTGAGCTGGTGTCGCTGAGTGCAACACCCATATATAGGTATACTCGTATAACTGATAGACTCAGTGAATCATCTAATTTCTGAATTCACTATAGGCTAAGGGGGACACCTATCGAAAATCGGCCCATAATTTAATATAGCCACTGCCGTCAGTAGTCACTTTAAGAGACCTTCAAAATGTGAATGCAGTAAAATTTTTAAAAATTGTTTGAGGTATCTCTTAAGGTAGCCTACATTAAAATATGGGCCGATTTTCGATAGAGATATCTTAAACAATTTTTAGAAATTTTACAGCATTCACATTTTGAAGGTATCTAAAGGTGCCACTGTCATCATCAGTAATCACTTTTAGAGATCTTCAAAATGTTAATGTGGGAAAAATTTCTGAAAATTGTTTGAGATATCTCTTAAGCTGCTACGAATGGAGATGGCCTTGAAATATTTTGAAGAACCCAAACTCAAAATATATTGATTTAAATTCAGAAATATTGTAATCAGAATAAGTCAGAAATATAGAACCATTTTTCAATTTTCAAGCTATTGAATATCGCTGGAAGAAGTGTATCGCCTGTTTTGTGGCTACTTTCTTAGGTCAGCTAGTTTTGGGACCGCCGTTGTATGACGAGCAGGTAGATCACGCACTGTAAACTAAACGCGCACTTTCCCACTCA
Organism: Philornis downsi; assembly: GCA_019455685.1. Lineage (NCBI taxonomy): Eukaryota > Metazoa > Arthropoda > Insecta > Diptera > Muscidae > Philornis > Philornis downsi. Next base: position 63,751 of record JAHXMU010000381.1, on the reverse strand, counting down.
TTTTGAAAAGGCATATAATTTTTTTTTTTTTTTTTTGAATTCTGGATTTATTACAATCTGTCCTGGACATTCATTAATATTCACATTGGCCTACATACTACTTATATACTAAAATTTTATTTTTTTTTTATTCGGGAACACTTCCTTGAGTTTCCCTACTGCTTTATTCGTCCTGAGTAACCAGGTCCTGTGTAGTTCTCCTCCTTAGTCTGGTAAATAATGGTGTTTCGTTCATCAGATTGGACGCCAGCTGATTCGGATGTTGTTGAATACGATTCATGTATCTAGCGGAGTATTTTTGGACTTCTTCCTTAATGAAGGGTGTTTTCAATTCTCTATGCAACTGTTTGTTCGAGAAGTATCTGGGTGCACCAGTAATGGTTCGCAGTACTTTGGATTGAAAGCATTGTAATATTTCAAGGTTGGAGTTTGCTGCAGTCCCCCATAACTGGATTCCATATGTCCATACGGGCTTTAAGACGCATTTATAGATTTTTAATTTGTTGTCTAGAGATAATTTGGATTTGCCATTCAAAAGCCAATTTAAGGATCTTAGTTTGAGCCCCAAGGCCAGTCTTTTTGTAAATATATGCTTTCTCCAAGTTAGCGTTCTGTCCAAATAAATGCCTAGATACTTTGCATCATTTGCTTGAGGTATTTCAACATTATTAATAGACACGGGAGGGCAACATCCTCTCCGAAGTGTAAACGTTACCTGAACCGATTTCGTTTCGTTTGCCTTTATTCTCCATTTCTGCAGCCATTTTGTTATGGTATCGAGATGATTTTGCAATTTTCTAGATGCTTGATCCGGGTTGATATCAGTGGCAAGAACAGCTGTATCGTCTGCAAACGTTCCGATAAGAGTCCCTTCTTCTGTGGGTAGGTCCGAAGTGAAAATCAGATATAAAGTAGGAACAATAATGCTGCCCTGAGGTACTCCCGCATGCGATTTAAGCATGTCCGACATGTCTTCGCCGTGTTTAACAAAAAAGGTTCGTTCAGATAGATAAGATTTCAGAAAAATGAAGAAATTCGTGGGTAACATTTTCTTCAATTTGAATAATAAACCTTCGTGCCATACCCTATCAAAGGCTTGTGAAATGTCCAGAAATGCCGCATTGCAATACTTTTTCGTGTCGAAAGATTTATTTGTCAGTTCAACTAATCTATGAACCTGTTCAATCGTCCCATGTCCCTGTCTAAAACTAAATTGGTGATCAGGTATTAGTTTTTTTTGACTCTATTATGGGGTTTAATCTTCGGAGAAATAAAATTTCGAGGACTTTTGATGGTGTAGGTAGGAGGCTTATGGGCCTGTAAGAAGAGGTTTCTTCAGGTGGTTTTCCAGGTTTTCGTATCATTTTCACCTGAGATATTTTCCATTGTGGCGGAATGTACAACTTTAAAATGATTGCATTGTATATTCTTGTTAGAAGCTGTAAGCCTTCCTGAGGCAATTCTTTTAAGACTTTAGCAGTGATCAAGTCGTATCCCGGAGCTTTTCGGTCTTTTAAATCCGCAATTATGTTCTTAACTTCGCAGGTGGTAATTTGTGTAATAGGCAAGTCCATCTGATAATCTTCATTTAGAAAGTTGTGCAGCTCATTTAAAAAAGTGTCATTACCATGTTGTTCATTAGATACGAACACTTTCTCCAGATGTTTTGCGAAAGTTTCAGCTTTTTCAGAATCACTTTTAGCCCATGTATTCTGTATGGCATATAATTTATCAAATTTAGTGAGATCGACTCCAACAAATTCACATTCACCATCAATCGAATGTCAAAACTTTATATGCCTTACAAACCACTGTGCATTACCCACAATAACTATGCAATTGTTAATAAGATCAGTTGCCATCCATCGCATATGCAAAAAAAAGAAGAGCACAAAAAGTGAAATGAGATGAAAATGAGGAAAAAAATACAAGATCGTACAAGGAAATGTTATTTGATATCCCTCCCTTTGTGGTATATAAATGGATTCATGTGCGAATGTGTGTGCTGAGTTGAGCCCTGCCAGTGATATCAGCACACTCTGGGTAGATGTGACCTCACGTATGTGGCCGGCTCTGATGTGATTTGGTTCTCCTTTTTTTCAGATTTACGTCCTCCTCCCCTTAACCTGCTTAGTTTTCACACATTTAATATGTTTGTCTTCTTACTATGATGGGCAGAACAGATTGGACTGGCGTGGACAGAATAAGCGTATGGATAGGTGGTGGATGGATGGATGGATGGATGGATTGCCCGTCCAAATGCCATAGAATTCAGATGGGTTGTTTGTTGTTAGCTGCATTATAAATATTATATCCTGTAGATTAATATTACACCATCATCACCCTGATCACCTAAGACATCATCACCCCGGCGACTCGTCGTCGTCGCCAGTATTGTGAAAATAGTTTCATGTTGAAAAAAATCTCACGTATGTCAGCCTGATGAGTGGCCATGTCCCAACAAATGGACAGACGTACATTTCAACTGAGAAACAGACAACCTCTTCACACCTAATGATAATGACAGCTAATAAAGGTTTTGAATTTCTAATACAACGATGTGTGCAATTTTCTCACACTTTGCTCGCTGTTCCACTCCTCTCTATATCACGGTTGTTTGCAGCGAAAAGTGAAAGATGTATTTTCATCATCTCCCCATCGGTTGTTCTGTTCTGTGTAGAAAGTTCAAATGCTAACCTTTAAAGGTGTTAATTATCGAGTGGTAAAATTACAGAGTATCAAGAAAATAATTGTTTCCATTGAAAAAATATCAAACGATCGGCAAAGTGTTGCCTTATTGGGCGATGCTACAGCTAAGCACCTACGGTGGAAGCACTGCATGCATTTGTTAAGGATTTATAAATGGCTTTGGTTCACTTACATACGTCCATAGAGTAAAGAAATACTCGCATATCAAGAGAAATGTTTTCTCTCTGAATAAAAATACTGCGGATGATGGTCGTGTGATGGCGTTGAAACTGCGCTACGGATACAAATTTCCCCTTAGGAACGTTGAGTGGAATGCAAATATTGTTACAATAATATATTTACTTGGAAATATGCCAGAACCATTGCAATAAATAAATAGTAATGGATAAATAGCAAATAGTTACAAATAAGTTGTAATAAGTGGTCATTCAAACGTGAGTCCACGATTTTGGTTTTATTGCATGAGAAGTTTCCAGAAAGCGTAATTTCACGTTTTGGCGACGTCAAATTGCCACTTCGTCTGTGGGGCTACGTCGAAGACCGTGTTTGCGCGTATAATCCCCAAACATTGGAATATTTGAAAACCAACATTCATCCAGTTATCGCCGAGATACTGCACGAAATATGTGAAAAAGTGTCGAAAACCACCTTAATAGGGTCCACTGCTACAACCAATCCAAAGGCGGTCATTTAAATGACATTATATTTCGTACATTGTGGCAAGGTCCAAGCGTTGTAATGAAATAAAAGTTTCAATGACATCATAATTTTATGTGTGTTTTATTTAACTTTACCTTTGAAATCGAAAAATTGATGACTCTTTATATCATAGGAAATAAAGCTGTTGTTTCTTTATCTTCGGGATTGCCAGATGTAGGACACCAGCGCTATTGAAATTGCTAAGAGCTTTCCAATATTTCCGAAATCCTGTTTGCAACATGTTGCTTATATTTCCGGTGATCAGATCTTATCCAATGATTTAAATTTGAAATTTCTCCATCATTGGGAGTTCTCGGATCCATCCGTTGAATTATTATATATCTCGTGAGGCAATTTCTCATCCCAATCAGTTCCATACCCACACTACGTACAGGGTAGCGCATCAATTGCAATACAATTAAAAATTCAAATAACTTTTTTTTTATAGTCAATGTATAGGGTGATTTTTTAATAGTAGTTTTTTTAAAAATCGAATAAAACATTCAATTTGCATCATATATTAAAATTTTTTATTGGAATCGACAAATTGGTTTTGGCCATATAATTTTTGAAGATAATTTCATGTAAATGTTGTCCGCGACTCCGTCTCAAAATGTCCATTCGGAAGGTCCAATTTTTCGTCACTTTTTCGAGTATTTCGGCCGGTATTCCACGAATAACGCGTGTTATGTTATCCTGTAAGGCTTCAATAGTGTTCGGCTTGTCAACATACGATAGACTAACAACTTGACATAACCCCACAAGAAATAATCAAGAGGCATTAAATCGCAATATCTTGGGGGCCAACTCACAGGGCCAAATCGAGAGTTAAGCTGGTCACCAAATTCATCCCTCAACATATCCATTGTTTTACGAGCAGTGTGGCATGTTGCACCGTCCTGATGAAACCACATGTCAACCAAGTTCTACTCAGCCAATTGGCGCAAAATAACTCGCGTATCATGGCTCGATATCGTTCGCCGTCGACGGTAACGTTTCTTCCACGGTCGTCTTTGGAGAAAAATGGACCGATGATGCCACCAGCCCATAAACCAGACCAGACTATCGTTTTTTCGGGATGCTTCGGTAATTCATGTATGGCATTACTTATGTACGTAACCGTTCAGCAAGAAATAAGCCTCATCGCTGAACACAATTTTTGGATAAAACGGCGGGTTTTCATTGAGCGTTTGTAAGGTCCATTCACCAAAAATTAGACGTTGTGGTAGATCATTTTTCATTCCATGATGAAATGGCTGAGTATACTGTACACTTTTCACTTTGACAGGTGACGTTTGGACGCCATTACCAACCAGTGTTGCCAACCTGAAAAACTTAAATCTTAAAAAATCACCCTACATTACTTCCAAATGACATGACTTCTCAAGTGAATTTTCAATTTCAATTAATGGAATTTAAATTTCAAATAAAATTCAAAATTTTCATTGGGAAATGAATAACAAAAAAATATTAGAATTCGGCAATAAAAACGGCGACATCAATGTCCCATTGACGAATAAAATTCCAAATAGAAATCGTTATTTTCCTTATTTTATTATTCTTTTTATTGTAATTTGTCATTGACAAACGCAAATTTTTTTAAATATTTTCCGCAAGCGCAAAAAAGGCAGCGAAACATTAAATTGAAAATTGCATAAGGGTGCATTTACACAAATCCTATTCTGCGTATAACCTCAAAAATGAGCCGTGAAGAGGAACACTGAGCAAACAAGAAAACGGGTAGTTTGCAAGTCATAAACGGTTATGGGGAACTACGAGCAGAGGGTGATTAAATGCATTCCATATGACAGCCGTTGCTTCAAACATTTTGTGCACACAACTGAAATGGCAGAGAAACATGTGGACAGACAGACATCAGTTTGCGAATTTGATCACTTGATTTCAGGTTGAGCCAAACGAAGACAAAAAAAAAAAAAAGAAAATACAAGCAAAAAGTCATTTCGTCGAAAGTAGGGTAGAAGAATGAAAGTCAGAATCCATTAAACCCTCTAAAATAAAGCAGAGCTAAATGAAACTGTCTATAATTATAAACGAATATGGTTGTCTGCCAGCAAATAATAATAATTATTATTTTATGTTCGCTTTTAGGTTGCTGATTGTTGTATTGTTCATTGCTTAGTGCAATTTCTTTTGACATTAATGGTGATTAATGATTAAAAAATAACAATTAAACGTTTTCACGAATTTCTTGCACTTAAAAAAATGAACTGTAATGTGTTTCGTTGTTCCCTTCTGACAAAATGGTACGCTGCAACAAGCATTATGTATTTAGAATTGTACATATGTAATTGTGTAACTTCACTCTTGCATTTCATACTATCGAAATTGTGTAATCATACTTTTTGCTTTTAAACTTCAGTATTTTTATATTTTTGTGTTTCTATATGTTTTTATGTATATTTTATTATATTTTTTAAGTTTTTGTGTTTTTATATTTTGATGTTTTTATTTCTTATATTTTTATGTCTTTATGTTTTCATATTTTTATGATTTCATATTTTTATATTTTTATGTTTTTGTGTTTTCATATTTTTGTATTTTTATATTTTTGCATTTCCATATTTTTATATTTTTATGTTTTCGTATTTTTATATTTATATGTTCTCATATTTGTATGTTTTCATATTTTTATGTTTTCATATTTTTATATTTTTGAATTTCTTAGTTTTTATTTTTTTATATTTTTATACACTCTTATTTGTATTTTTATACGTTTATGTTTATGTATTTTCATATTTTTATATTTATATGTTTTCATATATTTATAGTTTTATGTTTTCATATTTTTATATTTTTATGTTTTCATATTTTTATATTTTTATGTTTTTATGTTTTCATATTATTGTATTTTTATATTTCAGTATTTGCATATTTTGGTATTTTTATATGTTTGTATGTTTTCATATTTTTAAATTTTTTATTTTCAAATTTTTACATTTTTATATTTTTTTTTAAGTTTTCATATTTAAATATTATTATGTTTTCACGTTTTTATATTTTTATGTTTTCATAGTTTTATATTTTTGATATTTTTATATTTCTCTATTTTTTGTGCTTTTACGATTTCATATCTTTATATTTTCATATACTTATATTTTTATATTTTCATATCTTTATATTTTCATATACTTATATTTTTATATTTGTATATTTTCATATTTTTGATATTTTTATATTCATATATTTTTACACGAGTATTCCTATATTTTCATATTTTTATATTCATATATTTTTATATTCTTATATTTTCATATTTTATACTTTTACATTTTTTAGTTTTTGTATTTTATATATTTGTACTTTTATATGTTTATATTCTTATAATTACATGATTTCATAAATTTATATTTTTGTGTTTTCATATATTTATATTTATGTTTTCATATTTTTGTATTTTTATATTTTTTTGTTTTCATATTTTTATATTTATATGTTTTCATATTTTTATGTTTTCATTTTTTTTTTGTATTTGTATATATTTTTATATTTTATATGTTTTTGCGTTTTCATATTTTTATATTCTCATATATCTACATTTTATCTACATTTTTAAGTTTTTTTTTATTTTTTTGTTTTTATATTTTTTTTTTTTTTTTGTATTTATATTTTTGTATTTTTATATTTTTATATTTTTTGTTTTCATATTTATATGTGTTCGTATTTTTATGTTTTTACATTTTTGATATTTTTATATTTCTCTATTTTTACGTTTTTGCGTTTTCATATCTTTATATAATTATATTTTTATATGATATTTTTGATATTTTCATATTTCTCTGTTTTTATATTTTTGCGTCTTCATATTTTTATACGGGTATTCTTATATTTTCATATTTTTATATTCATATATTTTTATATTCTAATATTTTCATATTTTTATATTTTTACATTTCTGTATATTTATATATTTATATTTTATATTTTTATTTATATATTTTATATATTTTTGCGTTTTTACATTTCTATGTTTTTTATATTTTTTATATATGTTAATATATGTATATATATGTGAATTTTTATACTTCTGTTTTTTTTTTTTTTAAATCCGTAGCAGTCTCCTCTGTCGGCAATGCAGTTAATTGTCACACAATACTTGTCGATATTACGTTGTTTTCCTCAAAGAAATTCCGTTATAGACAAATATTTTTGTTTGTTGTTTTCTGCTTTCATGTAGCCAACTGCAGCAACATTAATATCTACGAAACGCAATAAATAATTGTCAAATAAAGAAAATAAGAATGCATGCCTTTTGTTTGGCATGCCTGCAAGTGTTCACTTCAGTTCGCTTCGCTTGGAGCGTTTGCGTATAAATCTTTGTGGAGTAGAGAACAATTTGTTGCCAACAAAAATCTAGGGCCACAAGCGTCACATAAATCAAATGCACAAAGAAAAAATGTAACCTGGGAATCCAAAGCACTAAAGCTGTGTTCGCAATGGTAGTAACAGTTTCGTCAGGCGTTCACAACGTAAGGCCCAAAACTAAATTATTTGGATGCAAATGTTTACTTCAGCATTACTCACCGGTGATTATTTATTACAAAAATTATATCCATTACAACTATTTCTTTACACAGTGAGTGACGTTTTGCCCAGCAGAACTGAACTATATTAATTGCTTTCTAGCTGCAAAACATTCCTCATAAAATAAGGATTGTGCTCCGGAAATTTTACGAGAGCTGCACCGAAACTGTAATATAATAAGAAATATTTTTCATGTAAGCGGTCTTTACAGGGCTTTAAGTAACAAATTTGTTGGAAAACATTAGAACGAATAGCTGATTGAGTGGTTGGTTACATTTTCTCAAATACTCTCACAGAAGCTTTGCTTCCTAGTCTCAACTTTATAGCGGACTTCCTTTAATTTAGTCCTTTTTCTAAGATTACAAATTGTGTGCCTCCTTAGAATGTAGCATACAGAGCTGTATATTGGATAATAATAAATTTTTAAATATATGTAGAATATTTGCAATTGAAATATTATACGGGTAACGTTGCTTACATTGCACAATGTTTTGTATCGATGAAGATTATTTTGAGTTTTAATATGGAAAAAAATGAGTTGAAGTTGTAGCAGATGCTATTTGTGCGGTCAGAGCGAAGCAAACCGTTCACCTCATTTCGCTTTGAATGCACTGTACCACTCACGTGCAAGTGTTTTTGATAAAACCGATTCATCGCAAGATTTCGACTAAATTTTCAACGATATTTTTACAATATAAAATTGGAGACGCATTTTTACTCACTTTTGTTGTCTACTATAAAAATCGCAAAACGCCCTTGATGTGAACTGACAAAATCAAGCTTTGTAAACAATGCGAAAGACAGATCGCAAATCAGTATAGACGATAACCAATTGTGTCAACTTTGCGAAAAAAAATTAATATAAAAAAATATTTCTAATTTGCTTACAAACATAAAACATTTTTAAAAGAAATATTTATCTCTTAATTAATAGAGTATACCCGTTCATTTATATTTAAAATAACAATAACATCTCTTAATTTCAATTGCATTATGAAAGTATAAGCCATTTTCATATGCAATTACTAGGCGTGGCAACTATTTAATTACTCCCGTTTTTTAAGTGATCCTCATCCGTTAAGGTAAAGAGGATGCTAATTCCCATTAATGATCGATGTCAACGACTATTTTTTCCGCCCTGCGAATTGATGGTCGAGAGGATAAAAAAAACATATCAAGGGCAAGACGAGGTTTTTTCCGGGTTGCGGTTATTTACATTAATTCGGGAACATCAACTAGATCGATAACTAAATTATGCTTACTTCCCAGTAATTTTCCTTCTTAGAACATTATGTGTAATCTCGATTCGATTAAGATTAGCGCATTCATTCACTTAATCTTTACAAAAAAAACATGGTCAATTTTTTTTAATTAATTTGATTATAGCACCACCTACACCCATCTTCTCGGGGCACCAAGAGATTCAACAGTCCAACAATGTTTGGTATGTGAACGCTTCCACTCTTTTCGTTACTTCAAGGCATTCCTGTAAATAGACATAGAGACCCGACGTCCGCCTGTCCGACTGCCATTGGTTCGCAAGTTCGCACAGGTCCTGCGAGTGCACCTCCGAAGACGCTTGGCAGGAGTGTGGAGGAGAACATCATACCATCTTGCACATACCAACAAGTCCGGTGACTGTCAGTGCAGAAGAGATCGAGAGGCAGACAGGAGGAGCAACGACGCCAGAGGGAACGTAATTTGAGTTCAACATTGAGAGGGGAACAATAACAGTTGTTTAATTTTACGTGGGTCTCGCTTTGACAGCCTTACTCCCGGTGTGCCATCACACATGGGACTGTTTTTGAAAGTGTTTGCAACAGCCGGCGCCCCTTTGGGGAACTCAAACTAAGGAAGGATTAGTCGAAGCACCTTTGAGATAAGAATCATATCCACTTGAAAATTTTCTTCAGGGCTTGCTTCCTCTCTCAGCAAAAGTACCTTTGAAGTCTCTGGTATGAAGTGAACTTCATCCCAGTTAAGAGTGAAGCCTATCTACATAGATACCTCAAATAGACGAAGAACAGTGTTTTCCAAGTTCCCGCATTACCTTCAGGAAACCCTGAAGCAATGAAAAGTCACTGAAAACACATGTTCGGGTAACCATAGCCAGCACGATGCTCCCACAAGGGTTCCCACGCCACGACCAGGCAAGAAGAAAATGTTCCTGGGGCCCCTAGTCTCCCGTGCTACCAGAATGTAAGAACCCTCTGGTCAGAGTTTTGCAGGCAAAATCTTGTTCGGGCAACCACAGCCAGCACGATGCTCCCACTAGAGGTCCAACACCATTGACCAGGAAGGAACAATGTTCCTTGGGCCCCTAGTCACCCGTGCTACCAGAAGAGAAGAACCCTCTGGTCTGGGTTTCGCAGACAAGCTACTCTAGTCTAACTTTATCATACCTCGCATGGAACTGGTAATTCATAATCTACGGCATAGATTTTCAATGTCCGAGGAGAGAATATCAACACAGCAAAGCACACCATGCTCCTATCATAGTTCATTAACCAGATCTCTCTGGTCATACAACTATATTTACGGAAAAGATAAATCTTCTGATACCTCCCGACGGCTTCTCTATGTCCGCACCTGTTGCCAGGATGTGTCTTGTTTAACTATGACTCTTCCCTTTACTTGGTTTTCGAAAAACGAGTTCCAAGATCAGTTTGATATCATATTATAGGTGAATCCCAAGACATATCCACCTTTTCCTAGGACGCCTGGCACAAGGCCACACTACTTTATTTTTGTACGCAAGCATCATACCCTTTGCCTGCTTAATTACAGGATCAGGTAGAGAGGCCTGCGTTTTAGGGGTAAGAGGTACAAAGCATCCTAGAAAACACCCGCCTACCCACAGTCGAGAGGAGAACAATTGTCGGGTTTAACGTGGGTCTCGCTTTGATAGCCTTACTCCCAGTGTGCCATCAAACATGGGACTGTTTTTGAAAGTGTTTGCGACAGCCTGCGGCCCTTTGGGGAACTCAAACTAATCCCGAAAGGATTAGTCGAAACACCTTTGAGATAAGAAGCATATCCACTTGAAAAATTTCCTCAGGGCTTGCTTCCTCTCTCAGCCAAAGTACCTTTGAAGTCTGGTATGAAGTGAACTTCCTCCCGGCTAGGAGTGAGGCCTATCTAGACACATCAAATCGACGAAGAACAGTCTTTCCCAAGTTCCCGTATTATCTTCAGGAGAAGCAACACAAAGCAACACAAGATCACTAAAAACACAAGAACAAAATGTTCCTGGATCCCCTGGTCTCCCATGCTACAAGAAGGGTTCTCTAATCAGAGTTTCGCAGACAAAATCTGCTCCAGTTTCGCAATATCATAATTGGCATGGAACTGGTCGTCCATCGTATACGCTATAAATTTTCAAGGTCCGAGGAGAAAATATCGAGACAACAGTAAATGTCATGCTCTTCTAGTTCATCTACCATATCTCTCTTCGAAAGACCTTCATGGTAGTACGACTATAAAACAGGAAAGAAAACTCTTCCGATATCTCTCGACGGCTTCTTTAAGGTCGTTCCTGTTACCAGGGAGTCGAGAGGAGAAATAGAACGTTGAAACCAGCGATAAGCTAGCGCTCTTCTTCCGCTACCCGCTAACTGAACCACTTCGCCAGTCGCCCTCAACGTAAAATAAAAATTTTTAATGTAAGTTAACCAATCTCTTGTTTTCAATCTCCTTATAAACGAAATCCCGCTCATGAACTCCAATCCCTCAAAGATCTGAATGCTTCCCAAAAACCTTCAATATTTTTGCGGAATCTACATATTGCAACTAAAATCTTCAAGTTGCAAAATCTGTCATATTTACATTTTATAGGGGATTTTATCTAAGGCCATAAAATATGGTCGTTGGGACCATATATAGCTGCACAGTGTGAATGCAGCTTAGCATGAAATGAAATGTCATTCAATTTTAGATATAATTTTTGAGTTCGCTATATGCGATGAGGCATACAAAAAAGGCTTATTAAGAAGGGGGAAAAACTTCACATAAAGTAAATAAATAAAAAAAATAAAGTAAATAAATAATAAATTTCAGATTTATTACTTTGGCAACACATAAAATGCATTAAAGTAAATGACATTTTATATGACTTCAATTGTATTTCCTTTACATTGAGCAAATTGTGCATTTTACTCGTCTGTAATAAGAAAATGTTCGAATATGAAAATGCGAAAATAACGGCCGTTTACACGTGCAGCAGTTCTTGGTTTAAGCGTTGCTCCGCAATGATTTTAACACCAATCCACCCCACTTATAGCTGAACTACGCCATCTTAGAAAGGGGGATTGCAGACTTATGGCATTGATTAGCGGTGTGGTATGTTGTGGTATCTCTATAGGTCCTAGTAACTGATAAGGAGTATACAGGGAAACTGAGCTATGCACAGCACCATTTGTTTGAAACTACGTAGGAGTGCCTTTAGTGTGTTGATGTCATCTTCAAGTGTCCCAGACCAACGGAGATCAAGACTGTACATTCTAATTATATCCATCTATAAATAGGAAGTGATTATAATTGTTGGGTTATCGTTTAGCAACTTTTCCCTAACATCTACATTCATACAATAAGTTTGACAAGTTTAAATGAGGAAAGCCACGGCCATGACTGCTTTTTGCGTGTATATCTTGTTAAGGTCAATATAGTTGTCTCGTGACTTAAGGATAACATAGCTGCGTAAGACAGTGACTTGGTGGCGGAATTATTTAAGACTTTTGTTGAAATCGGTTCATAATGAATACATCGAACGAAAGAGTGACACCTGTAAATCAACTCAGAGTATTTCTGAGCCGATCTGCATATATTTTGTAAGGTCTAAATCTAATATTTCTATGCGGTATAAATGCCAGCATCAGCTAAATAAATTCTGTATCACAAAGTGTTGTAATGAAAAATCTGTAGTACATAGCAAGAGGCTTAGTCAGATTTCATCCATGGGACATTATCCGAATTGATTTGATTTTTTCTTACATCTTTATAAAAAAAAAAAAAAAAAAAAACTTCGCCGTTCGCTGATAATTCCTAAGTTGCTATTGACTTTCGACCACATACAAACGAGATTGATTTAGGTCGTTAGTGATTAATTTCGTAGGTTGTTATTCGTCATAACATTTAACCCCCTAAAGAAAGTTTGTCCACTTCTACTTCAACTATTTGTTAACACACTTTTTATACATTCACCCCTAAGGGCAGATGGACTAACAACTTATTTACATATAATTATCTAAACACTTTAATTTATTTATCTCATTCTGTATACCTAACAGAGATGTGAAATCAAATCATCTTTGCAGTACCAAAGTCATAATCGAATGGTACTTTGGACGTACCAAAGCTATCTAGTGCACTGTCGAGTCCCCTATGTGTACAATATTAGGTCCAATTGGAGATATTGAGAAAAAATATAAAATAAAAGTCTGAGATTTTTCAGTAAACTCTGGGAGGTACTTAGGCAAAGTGATATTTTGCTACAAAGTTACGAAGGCTGTCCCAAAACTAGCCGATCTGACGTATAGTGCTAGCAGTTTAAAAAAAAATATTTTTGTGAACAGTGGCAACCTTATAAAACATATGTTTTGGGTTTCAAAACGTCACATTGTTTAGTATTTTTATTTGAGCCATTAAAAGTAAACGATCTCGGTGAATTTGTAGACATGGAAAAAAATTGGTCGCCGTTATGTAATTCAACATCTCCATTTGAAAGGTCTCAGTTCATCCAATGTTAAAGCCGGGCTAGATTCTACGCTAGGAGAGTCGGCTCTTCGTTTACGACTGTAAAATATTGGGTAGCAGAATTTAAACGATGCCGTACGAGCTGCCGTAGTGGTTGATCAATTGAGGTATCCATGCCAGACACGGTTAAGAAAATTCACAAAATGATGTTGAATGACCGTGGGCTGAAGGTGCGTCAGCTGATTGAAATGATAGGCATTTCAAAAGGTGCTATATCGTATATTGACCGTAGATTTGAGGATATGAAAGCTGTGGGCAAGGTGGGCTATTTAGAAAGTTATTCCGGGATACTTGGAGATCTTGTTCAGGCGTTGTGTGCGTGAGGGCTACTTTCCATGTGAATGGAAGGTGGCCCGTGTCATTGTTCTTCTGAAGTCGCCCGATAAGGTTAGGAGTAATCCTAATCTTATCGTGGAATAAGTCTTCTACCAGTATTTGGAAAAGTGTCGGAGAGGATTATGGTTGATCGACTTAGTGAGAAGATATCTGACGGAGCGTGCGTTTGGCAATTTGGCTTTACCAAAGGCAAATGTGCTGAGGACGCCTGGATGCATGTCAAAAGAACGGTTAGAGGTTCTGACGCAAAGTACGTCTTAGGAATTTTTGTAGACTTTAGAGGGGCCTTTGACTATTTGGAATGGGGTCCCGTCTAAATAAGTTAAGAGAAGTGGACTGCCGAGAGATCAGGCTATGGGATAGTTATTTTTCGGACAGGAAAGTTTATGTGGTGGGTGCGGGTGGGAGGGTCTGGAGAGACGTTGTGCGCGGTTGTACTCAGGGATCCATCTGTGGGCCATATATATGGAACTTCATGATGGATTCGTTACTGAGGCTGCTTGCAGAGGAATGCAGTGTCAGTGGTTACGCCGATGACCTGCTTATCATGGTTGAGGGACAATCCCGGGCTCAGATTGAGCAACGGGCCTCAGCTTTGATGAGTATGGTCGCGAGTTGGAGTGAGCAAGTAGACGTTGCAGTCTCTGCAGACAAGACTGTAACAATGTTGCTGTAACCTTTCTGCCGGCAGACGGCCTACTTTCAGATTCGCGGACAGTAGAATACGTTACGTGCCGGAAGTTAAGTATTTAGGGGTGACTGTAGGGGAGTGGATGACCTTTATTCCTCATGTTAGGGAGTTAGAGAGGAGGCTGACCTGTGCCGTTGGCATGGTGAGGCGCATTCTACGGACGGATTGGAGGCTTTGTAGGCATGCTGCTCGTGTAGTCTACCGCGGCTTATTTGTTGCCTGTGCAACATATGGGTCGTCGGTGTGGTACGAGGCAGTCACGACCTCTGCAGGATATCGTTTGATACAGTCATGCCAGCAGGTGATTTTGCTTGCTTGCATGCCTGTATGTAGAACGGTTTCCACGGATGCTCTGCAGGTTTTGATGGGAGCTGTCCCTCTTGACTTGGAGGTTCTGCGTCGAGCAGTAGACTTCCGGGTGAGGAGAGGATGCTCTGTGGTTGGTATAGACCTGGTGAGGGATGTACAGGCCATTGAAAATCTGAGTAGGGCAGAACGCAAGACAGTTTTGGGGGAGTGTGTGATAACCAGATGGCAAGCCAGATGGGATAAGTCACACAGGGGTAGGGTCACGTACGCTTTTGTGCGGGATGTTTGTTTCGTCAATGGTAATCCTGACTTTGGTTTTAACCTGAGTCTGGGTTTAATATTAAAGGAGCATGGTTCGTTGAACGAATTTCTGCACAAAAGAGGTCTGGCTGACAGTAGTGCTTGTGACTGTGGGCATCAGACAGAGGATTGGAAGCATGTTTTGTGCGACTGTCCTCTATATGATGATATTAGGAATTTGGATGCATTAGGGATTGTAAGGGTTGGGGATAGTTGAGACGTGACGGACATGATATCGTCAACAGATAGACTGGTTGTTTGCGCGGGCTAGGAGGCAGCGTTAGGGGTTGGCTTTGTGGGTAAATTGGTGTCAGGGATTGGGGGCTCTGCTATGAAGATACACTGTCATGTGTGTTGCGCAATGTGCAATGCATGTGGTTGTGTGTTGGAGCAGCATCCCTCTGTACTTTTTTATCTTTCTTATCGTCCCTTCTTCTTTTCTTTTTCTTTTCCTCTTTTGTAGGCGCTTGCATTGCGGGAAGGCATGTAGCTGCAAATTGTTGCAGGTGCATGTCTGCGCTTTGTGCATACGAGTACGGTGGACGACCAGTTCCATGCGAGGTATGATGTAGCGAAACTGGAGCAGCTTTTTGCTGCGAAACCCTGACCAGAGGGTTTTCATCTGGTAGCACGGGAGACCAGGGGCCCCAGGAACATTTTGTTCTTGCCTGGTCGTGGCGTAGGATCCCTTGTGGGAGCATCGTGCTGGCTGTGGTTGCCCGAACATGTGTTTCTACGGATCTTGCATTGCTTCAGGATCTCCTGAAGGTAATGCGAGAACTTGGGAAACACTGTTCTTCGTCTATCCGAGGTGTCTAGATAGGCCTCATTCCTAACCGGGAGGAAGTTCACTTCATACCAGTGACTTCAATGGTACTTTGGCAAAGAGAGGAAGCATGCCCTGAAGAAGGGGACTTCTTCCCCTTCTTCAGGAAGGGGACTTGTTTCCTATCTGTAAGATGCTTCGACTAATCCTCCCGGGATTAGTTTGAGTTCCCCAAAGGGGCGTTGGCTGTCGCAAACACGTTCAAGAACAGTCCCATGTGTGGTGGCACACCGTGAGTAAGGCTATCAAAGCGAGACCCACGTTAAACCTGACAATTGTTGTTGTTGTGCGCAAGGTGGGTGCTGCGCTTGCCTTCTGTGTCGTGAAGATGTTTCAGTAGAGTGTTTGGCGATGTCTCACCGCAATAAAGCCGAATTAATACATCGATTTATAACTATGGATGAGACATCGGTAGACCACTTCACACCTGAGGCAAAGGAACAGTCAAAGCAGTGGACTGGAATGGGAGAATCGTGTCCAAAGAAGGTGAAGACGGTTGCATCTGCAATCAAGGTCATGGCGTCTGTTTTTTTTTTTTTTTTTTGAATGCGCATGGAATTATTTTTATTGATTATTTTCAAAAAATGGAAAACCATCAACAGCGAATATTATCCTAATTTATTGCAGCGTTAGGTGATGAAATTATGGGAAAAAAAACACATTTTGCGAAAAAGAAAGTGCTACTTCATCAAGAAAGTTCGCACATCCACTATTGCGATGGCCAAAATTAATGAATTAAAGTTCGAATTTCTTTATATAGCTCCCTCGGACTATTTTCTATTTCCAAACTTGAAAAAATGGTTCGTTAGCGAAAGATTTGTCAACAATAAAAAGTTGGAGTCTGCGGTTGATGGCTATTTGGAGGAGCTTGACAGGTCTTACTATAAACAGGTTATATAAGCTATTGAATATCGCTGGAAAAATGTATCGTGCTAAAATGAGATTATGTTGAAAAATAAAAAGCAATTTTTTTCCACTTTCTTGTGTCTAGTTTTGGAACCGCTTTCGTATATTATGCCTGACAAGAGTATATGTTATCTTATCTTACTACAAACCGATACATCATCCAAGATACTGCGCACAGCGTACAGTGATAGGTATACTGGTTTTAGCCGAGCTGAACTTTCGACGCCTGTTCAATTTTGCAACTGTGAACTTGTTTTTCAAACCAAACTATGGTAGCCAGTTTAATTGAATGATCTAATTCTGAATAGAGGATTTCTCAAAACAGAGATCCTAGTGAACACTGTTGACTAGTAAACGTGTGAGGCAACAATTATGTACACTATGAATGAATCGAAATCATGTGTCGCGTCTCAATGCTGTCTAACATCATTTGCCTTCAAATTATTCTATCAAAATCTATTTACAAATTACAACGAATCTACATATTTATCTATTTAAAAAATGCAGTCGCCTCATTTCCCGTTCCCATTGAATGACGCAATCATACATAGGCGTTGACACCAGACCACACCGATGTGCGAGCATCTGTCAAATGCACTTGATGCATGGATGTCGTCCGAATACCACTTCTATGCCTCTGTGGAACCGTCGTTTGATCGGTTATGCTGTTTTGTAGTCATATCCAATGATTTTTCAACTGCAAAACCTTGTTCATCAATAAAATAACATTATAAACGGGTAATACAACGAATACCGGGTGAAGAGGTGCCAGCCGGATGCTACGTTTGCTATTTCAATTGCTTGGAACGGGCGGACGCAAGAACATGCGTTATATCGTAAACTGGATATGCCAATAAAACATATCTCTCTGCACATGCATACACACACACTCACATACCCTTTGTGTCAAAAGAGTACATACAGCCACGTGAAAATAAGCAAATAATCGCCATGTACATGCATGTATACGTACGTGTACGTGTGTGCAATATAAATAGGCTACAATTTAGATGAGTGCAAACTTCCGGCAGCGAACTGAGTGATGACCATAGTAAAGTGCATCACTACAGCATCTCACATCTGGGCATTGGGAAAAGCTGGTTGCCGCAGCATTAATCTAAAAGTCTAATGTAATCAAGCAGAAATCTCAGCAGAAAGGAATTTTCCATCATTATTAGTAGAAATTCTTTGCAGAACTATTGATACACAGGCATAACGTAGACGACGACTTTCCACAAAACTCTTGGCATTCCATTGTGTTTTCTTGGTATTCTGCAGTGTTTTGTATCAACAACAGCTTCTTCTTCGAAACTAGAGTTCTATAAATCAATCGACTATTGTAGGGAAAAAATAGAGAAACTAAGATTATCCATTGAGTGGTTTAAAAACTGTCAAAGCCTGTCAACTGTTAAATACCGGCCCTCTGAAGTATTACTTGTTTACTGAAAGGTGTGCCATTTACGAATATGGATCGTTCAACAGCCGAAGAACGCGTAAAAATATTTAAAACTTACTACAAAAGTGGTGATTCAAATGCGGGCACTTTTCGTGCATTACGGGGTGATTATGGTCGTCATAATCAACCTAATGTGCAAGACATTGGCAAGATTGTTAAGAGATTTGAAGGGATTGAAAGCGTTACAGATGTGGTCAGGTCTGTGCATCATCGCAATGTAAGCACTGTAAGCACGAAAATATCGCTTTTGTTACTGCAAATGTGGCGGATGATCCGAATTTCAATTCAAAGCGCTACTAATTTTTTTGTGGCTTGAAATTTAAGATTATGAACTGGACGAAATGTGGTTTCACCCGGTGCCACGAGCCACACAACACGATTTTGGCTTTATTGCATGAGAAGTTTTCAGAAAGCATAATTCCACGTTTTGGTGACGTCAATTGGTAACCAAGATGATGCGATTTGACGGTGTTAGACTTTTTTTGTGTGACTACATCAAAGACCGTGTTCGCGGTTAATCCTCAAACGTTGAAGCATTTGAAAATCAACACTCGTCAAGTTATCACTGAGATACCGCCCGAAATGTATGAAAATAAGGATCATAAGGGTCAGCTGCTGCAACAAGTTCAGTGGCTGTAATTTGAATGATATTGTATTTCGTACATAATGGAAAGCATTATAATGAAATAAAAGTTGAATCGAAATCGTAACTTTATGTGTGTTTTATTTAACTTCACTTTTAAAACCGAAAAAGGGATTATCCGGTATTTACCAAGAAGATAAAACCATTCTCTCATGTTGCTAAAAAATTTCTCCCACTGTTAAAACTCCGGCGAGTAGATAGATAATCTAAACATTCAACATTGCCAGGGCAGAATTTTACACTATCTTAAATTCGCTTTTTTTCCTTGATATAATTACGTGTGTGAACAAAATGTAAGCTTTTTGTGTTTATCTTGATACATTCTTCCAATATCATCGACATTACACAAAAATAATTTGCGTTTTGATGTTAGAAAACACGTATAAACATTAATACGCAGTAATTTTTTATAGCAACACTGCCACCTTATTCCTTCTCGTTTGTTTTCTTCCTATTCGCTGGCTTGTTCGTTCTCTCTTGTTACGATTGTAAGCCCTTTAGTAAAAATCAGCTTATGTTTACGACTTTTAAATACTTTTTTATTGCCTTTATTTTGTGGCAGAACAGGCATAGAATTATTACCAATATATAGACATCTATTGCCAGTTTTTAAAACCAAACTCTAAGCAGATTTCATCAGAAACTTCCAAAAAGTATCGTTGGACACTTCTACCAAAATGTTCAACTAGGCGCAAGCAAACATCTGTTGGAATCTCTTCAATTATTGGGTTATCCATTTTTCGGTTTTTCAAAAAAATTGTTAAATAAAACATACTTAAAGCTATGATTTCGACGAAACTTTTATTTCATTATAATGCTAATACTTTGCCATTAAGTACGAAACAAAATGTCATTAAATGGCCGCCTCTGTAGTGGTTGCAGCAGTGAATTCTTTTGAAGTAGTTTTCGATCATATTTTTGCACATTTCGGGCGCTACCCGCGTAAACACGGTCTTTGAAGTAGTTCCACGAAAAAGTCTCACGGCGTCAAATCGCATGTTATTGGTGGTCAATTGACGTCGCCAAAACCTGAACTTACGTTTTCTGGAACCTTCCTATGCAATAAAGCTAAAATCGGTCGTGTTGAATAACGTTTGAATCACACCATTTGTTGTAAGTTTAAACTATTTTTACGCGTTCTTCGGTTGTTAAACGATCCATATTCGTAAATAGCAAATCTTTTGCAAAATAAACAACACTTCAGATGACAGGTATTTTATAGCTGACAGCCTTGCCAGACTGGCGATTTTGAAGCTACTAAATAGATAACTCTTTATATGCGATGGTAATGAAATATCCATTTTAGTTTAGGTATTGTCAGGATAGGTCATTCGAACGCTAATTTTTTTAATGGTATGTATGTGAAGAAATTTTAATCGAAATATTTTTATGCAGGTCTCGTTACCGTTACCTCAATATGGTCTGTAACTTTGCTAATTGAATACATACCGCCGCAATCTCGCTATATATGCGCTTGAAAACACAACGATTGTCCGGCTAGGTCAGAGCGTGCGTATGGACAAATATTCCTACACGAGATACGTTTTCCACATCGAGGGTCAGATCATTGATTAACTGTCAGAGTTGAAGGCAAGGGGTAAAAGAATTAGCACACAACGCTCAAGTTCTTAGAGTAAGTAGGTAGGCGCTCGAAATATTATCAATTTTACGATGCAGTATTCACCAAATGGCTAATGACAGCGCGCTCAATTTTTGACAAACATCAGTTAGTTCTGTAGTTTACAAGCATATCGTTTTTAACGTCACAATAAAAAATTTATCGAAATGGAATTCACACCAAAATGTGAAATTCCTGTTATTTGCTTTGTGTTTCTATGTTAGACTATTACAGGTTTCTATGATACTGATAATCAAAAAACGCCATGAAGATGGACAAACAGCAACCTCGAAAAAATTCGCCCCGAAATATGAAGGCTAGAATTCAATGTAATCCACGACAAAGTGCAGTTTAATTGGCGAACAATGTCTGCTCGTAGCATGAGAGGGATATTAAAAAATGAATGGGCAAAAAAGGCACTTTGCCCTAAAAGAGTGAAGGAACTAAAACAACATTTGCACGTTGGTGGCAAGATTGATTAAAATTTGGGCTTTCTTTTGGGATAAAAAAATTAACGGTTCATCCAAAACAAAACGCAATTTCGACTAGCAAATTCCTCTTCAAAAGCCTGTATCTCGGTCGCCGTTACTGCTACAGTTTATTATTTAAGTTTTTAAATAAGAAAAAAACAAAATTCGCAAAATTATAGGATTTTTGACTGGTAACACTTCAACTACCGACCCCTGTATATCCGTCCCTCTTTTCAGCTGTAAATCCGTTGTGACATTTCAGTCCCCGTAATTCTTCCCTTTTCGAAATAAAAACACAGGAGTTTTTTTTATATTTTTAATTATCATTATTATTATTTTTTATTTTTAAAAATTATATATATTTTTCCGATTTTCTTTTTTTCTTTTGTATTTTTATGCAATAATTTAAATAAAACGAGTTTTGTTATTACTTTTCACTTATCAAAATTATAGATATTTTCTAAAATCAATTAATATAATATGGGGAGTTGGGGCAAAAGTTTTTCATTAATACGAAATACTAAATCGACAAATTTTTACACAATTTCGAAGATACTTCTAGAATTTTTTGCTGGCGGGGGGCCAAGGGGTGGTTTAAATTTTGGTAAGAATATAACTAATAATAATAGTTAAAATTATTTAAAAATAGTTAAAAAAAAAAACAATTTTAAAATAAATTAAATTGGGGTTTTGTATAGTTTATGTTTATATGGGGCGTTTTGGATTTGTTTGTTGTTGTTTTTTTTTTTAAAGAAATCTTTTTGTTTCTTTTTTCTTCTTTTTTAATTTGTAAAATTTAATAATAAATTTTTTTAAAATTATTTAATTTTAGTTTTTCATATAAATGAGATCATTCAAATGTGAAAATTTTAAAATTTTTCAACCAATTGTTTGTTTTTTTTTTTGTTAGTATTTTTAAGAATAATTTAATATTATTACAATAGTTTTTATCTCTCTTTCCTCTTTTGTTTGTGCGTGTTCTTCTCTCGCTAAAATCAATTACAAATTTTTTATTGGAAGAGTGCAGGGGTGGGGCTTGTTGTACGGACGGTTTAGGGTAGCGAAGTAATGAGTAGGGTAAAAACCGTCCTCTTCAATTCGAGTGATAACGACCAGACGCTAGCAGGATCAATATACAGAAAGTAAAGGTTCATCACGTTGGCGTTGGTGGTAGTGCCGCGCTAAACTGCCACTCATTCTTCACACTCTTTTAAGGAGATTTTTAAGAGTTTATTTTTAGTGTTTCCAACGTTTCGAATTTTTACGCATGATGCGTATGCTCACGGGACGCAGAGGAGGTCGCCGGTGGCAACCCATTCTGCGTGGATACCAGCAGTTTCAAAGAGAGAGTCTTGCTAGGTCTTGCACTGTTTTTGTCACTGATGCTGGTGCAATCATTTTGCTCGTCGTCATCATCACGATTGCTGCGATTGGGTGCTGTAGTCGCCGCCGTCGTCGTAGTAATCGTATTGTCATTTATTGTCATTTCGGCCTGCGATGCTCGGGGCATTTGTGATACTTGAACACTGTGAGTATTTAGGAAAGACGATTCAAGACCCATGATCTCAGCATTGGCTGCCTGCATCGCCTCCTGATGATGTCCCATGCTCGACAAAGGCGAGGCAGATGCTGACGATGATGATGCCGGGGTACAGATTTTACTTTTTTTGCGCAAAGCGTAGCATTCTAAAAATAAACAAAGATAACAAAATGCAAATTATTAGAATTTTATGGTTGCATATTAAACACAAACAAAAACATTAATTATTGCAGCCAACTGACAGCCACGAAATGCATAAGACGAACTCAAAGATAACGAAAATGATTATAAAGTTGTTTCCTCCTCCCCTGCGCACCTCCGCGACGTTTCACAATAGCATTTTCTGTTTTCATGTTGACAACGAAAACAAAACCGACTGTGAAGAGGGGGTCAATGGAATGCATCTAAACCGTATCTACAACAACCTTGAGGCTCATATTAATCACTGTGCATTACTGCACCCTCATAACGCCGTTGTCTAGTCCAGCTTTTGTCAACTGATAAAAAAAATACGACGCAATCAATATGCAATCACCTCACAGTTATTTGTTATCAGTCGAACGTTATCGGAACGGAACCGTTGCGGGATAAAAAAAAAGACCCAGTTCCACCGAAGTACAGCACAGTCGGTACAGAAAGACAAACTGTCTGCTTGAGCTGATAGGTAACGGCCTGTAGTATCGGTAGACAAAGTAGGCATAGGTAATCAAATCAAAAGCGTTATCAAGATAATTTTAAGTATACGCCGGGTCCTTCTTGGAATCAAAAATATCGAACATAGCAACTGTCCAAATAAGGCCATTAAGCTAGAGGTATTATTGTAATGATCCGAATACATAGTCTAAAAAAAGCTTTCCTACATCTTTTAAATTGAAAAATGTCTGGGAAGACAGTTGTTTCATGTAGAGAAATATAACTTGGCCGAAACTTTCCATCTCATATAGAAATGCATCTTAAAATAGTGTCACAGCAGATTTCATATAAAGAATCATTTTGTACACCGAAAAATAAGTTGTTCAAAAATTGTTCTGTATACTTCTTCGTCTTCCTTATGCGTACGTTTTGGGTCACTACTTCACATACACCCAGCAAAAAATAAATTTAAGTAATCTTTATGAAAGCGTTTTTCAAAGCTTCCTAAGATTTTTGTTCAGAAAACTGACTGCATAAATACGAATATTGCAAAAAAAAAATTGTACTTCAATTTGGATCCAATCTATCGTAAATTCGTCAGGGAACCGCTCTAGTTACATTTACATACTCTAATTCAAACTTGAATTCAAACTAAATGCCAAGAGGTGACTATTATGGTCGTTTTTGATGAGTCGTAAAGTGCCTGGTAAAACAGTTGGTCAGACAATTATATCATAGAAAAATTACTTGAAAAAAATTTGAAATGAATTTGAATTTGAATTTTTTTTCAAATATTATATGAGAAGATATTGCTAAAAAATAATTTCTTAGACTGTTTTACAAATTGGGTGTTTCCCATTTGGGTAAGTGTTTCCCTTATCACGTTTCCTATAAAGAAAAATCACATTCTCAGGCGTTAGAATAATAGAAAAAATACTATTCTTAACGTTGTTCCAAAATATGAAAATCACATTCTGAACATTTATAGTGTATTTGAAAAAAGCGTCTTCTCAACTTTTATATTCGACTGCCATACAATTTCCTATATTGCGAAAATTCTCTTTTCGTCCTCAGAGAAACTTGCATTGCCTTTATGAAACTTGTTCTCTATTCACTTGTACCTATGATGAAGCGTTCGAATTGGAATTTAACAATTTCTAAGGAGACTTTTTTATATTGATGAATGGAGAAGACGTCATGTTAATAAATGTAGTTTCCACCTCTTGCCAAAACTAGCAAACCTCACGTATAAATGGTGCCAATAGGGGCAACCTTATTATATGATAAATGGCAACCTTATTTAACATCTGTTTTAAGTTTCGAGCCATCAAAAGTAACGATCTCAGCGGAATTTGTAAACATGGAAAAAATTTGTCACCGTCATGTAAGGTCTCATTCCAACCAATATTAAAGCCGAGCTAGATTCTACTCTGGGGGAGTCTGCTGGGGAAGTTTTGCGCAAGATGGATGCCGCGTTTGCTTTCAGCAGAACAAAGAAAGCGTCGTGAAGATGTTTGACGCTGTTTCATCGCAATAACGCCCAATCTTTGCGTCGATTTATAATCATGGGTGAGACATGGGTCCACCACTTTACATCTGAGAGAAAGGAATAGGAGAATCGTATCCATCTGCAGACGGAGTCGACGCTTTTTTCTGAATGCGTATGGGATTATTTTTATTGAATATCTTCAGAAAGAAAGTCATCAACGGTGAATATTATGGTAATTTACTGCAGCGTTTAGGTGATGAAATTATGGAAAAAAATGCCGTATTTGGGGAAAAGGAAAATGTTGTTCCATCAAGACTGCTCCGGTTCACACAACCACTACTGCACTGGCCAAAATTTATAAATTAAAGTTCGAATTGCTTATCGCGCACCTTATTCGCAGATTTTAGATTTAGCTCCCTCGGACTATTTTCTATTTCCAAACTTAAAAAAATGGCTCGGTAGTAAAATATTTGCCAACAATGATCAAGTGAGTTTGACAGTTCTTACTATAAATAGGGTATAAAAGCTATTGGATATTGCAGGAAAAAGTGGATCGAGTTAAAGGGAGATTACGTTGAAAAATAAAGAAAATGTTTCCCAAATTTTGTATTATCGGCTTGGGATTGATTTCGTATCTAGACATCATACGCGACGCCTAAGGAATATATTGCCAAAGTCTCATCACTGTCGGACGGATGGCAAAAAAAAAAAAAAACATAGAGTTGTAAAACCTTGATGTGGTACACTACCCAATAGCGTTTTCGATTCTGGTACAGAATTTAGCATTTTCTTGTCCTATGTTCTACAAATGTGCATTGCTCCACTCTTTTCTGAAAAAAGTTCAAACTCTACGAGAGGTTTTCACGTTCTTCTTTTAAAAATGTTTTGCTCTCTACTTCAGTCACATGTTGCAAATATTGCCTTTAGACCCAACTGCAATTTTCTCTTTCTTCTTGTTAGTCCATATAGTTTTTATTTATAGAAAATTGAAAACCTGTGTTAAATATACAGCCTTCCTGTTTATGATCCAGAAATAGCGTTCAATTCTTGATAAAAAAAAATGCCCAAGGGAAAATTGTGAATGATAATAAATAATGCTTCAAATGTGCGTTTTTTCTTCAATTTTAAATATCAAGATAATAGAACTTTAGGCCCATGTAAAAATTTTATTTGTTTAAAATTTCCAATTTCCTAAATGTTGAATCGGAACAAAAATGTAATAAAAAAAAAGTTGAACGAAAATTGTGTGTAGCTTTAAGTTGTATACCAGAAATTGTAATAAATCAAACTTACTTTGCGAATTGATTTCGTTTCGGGAGACGGACTTCAAAATTATATAGTCCGTTTCGTATACTAAGTTTAATTCAAAAAACTTCTTCTACACAGAGTCTTTTCAAATAATTCGCATAAAGTTTACTTTTAAAAAAGATTTATGATTCTAAAAATGTATTCTACAGAGTCTTTTTAAATAATTCGCATAAAGTTTTCTTGTGAAAAATGCCTGCTTGCTTTGCTTGTACTATCACTGCCTCTATTCCATTGACCTACACTGTAGCACGTCATGACTGTATTGAACGAGCAGTAGGTGGAGCAGGGTGAATTTCAGAATATATAATTTGTTTTGCTTTTCTTTTTCACAATAAGCGTAAAGCGTTGTTATTTACGAATATAACTGTAAACAGACACCAAAACAAGTTAAAAGAGTTGCTGCCACAGTTGTTTTACGTTAATGACGAAATGTCTATTTTTCTCTTAGAGAAGAAAGCTGTTAATTGTTGTTGTAGTAAATGAAGAGGTGAGTTTACATTTTCTGGAGATATTACTTTGCCTCTGCTTTCTGTTGTAGTGGTAGTGTTGATCTGTTACCCTTCTACATCATCATCGTCATCAACATCATCATTAGTATCATAGTCTGTTAATACTGAAAGTTAACAGAGCTTACCGCAACATAGCAGAATATTTTACACCATTTTGTTTCTGTTGGCACGTCCATTCGTTCGCCCATTCCTAACGCTTTACAAATTTCATAAGAAATGTAACCCAGTTTCTTTTTGTTGTGGAGTTCTTTAATGATTCTTCTTTTCTTTTTCTAAGGGGATTTTGTTTATTTGTTTTCATTAAAAGTTGAAATTTGCCATAACAAAAAATAAAAATAAAAAACAAATAAACATGATTTGCACAAAATAAGACAGCGGCCTATAAAAAGACGTTAGCAGTTTTAACGCTCCAAGTTTAATGGAATCGCCAACAGCTTTGATAGTCTGCTTGCGCTATACCGTTACCTCTTTGCCTATAACATGGACTTAATTTTCCCAGCGTTTAATGTGTAGGCAGACAGACCCATCATATTGAGGCTTAGTATAGTAAATGGATTTTGCAGACACTAAAGTGAAACATATTTTCTCATACAACATTTGTGTCTCTCTCATTTCATTCTGATGTTTAAAAGTCGTGAAAATCGAAGTTTGCTAATGCCAAAACTGCTAATCGTAATGGATTGCTTTACATGTGTTCCGCTATGCTTGATTACATTGTATTATGCTGAACGAAGCTTACTCAGCTGACGTTTGTTCCGACGGGTTTTGTTACGCTTTCGTAGAACAACAAATTGAACTTGTTACGCTTTACGCTTTATTAATTTGAAAGTGTCTTTGTTGCTCACGAAACACCATATTATGGGCAATATCTTGTAATCTGGGTTATTTGTTCGATGGCAAGTTTCGCTTGATGTAATCATTGTAGTCATGGTTCATTACAATTTTTTTGGCTTTACGCCGCAAGACTTTCGTGATATTCTACAAGCTTTACGTAAAAATAAACTGTTCTCCAGATCTCTTTTTTGTTTATCGTATTAATATGTCATTTGTTAGATTTTACAAAATTGTAGGTTAAGAAATTTATGAAAGTCACGGTTATTTCGATAACTGTACAATACATACAATTAAAAAGTTTGTTATGGTAACAATTTCGACATGTTAATCTCTTTTTCCTTTTTTATTTTAAAATAACAATAAATGTGGAAAAGTAACGGTTGTGAAGCAGCCGTCTCAATAATTTGGAATAGTTGGCTAATGTTGCTGCAATTGTATGTGGTCACGATTGAAATTGTCATGCAAACTATTTCCGTAACAGAAAATAACGCTAAAATAGTTTATTGTCAACTCAACAATTAATAAAGCATAAACTAAATGTCATGTTAATCAAGTCACATTAGATTAAAATAAAATCATATCTGTAATTAACACAGTTTTACAATAATGTCAATTATGAAAAGTAGGAGGAGACAATTTTTATATATCCGGGGAAACATTTAGATAGGCACGAAAAAAACTTGCCGACACTTTGCAAATACTTGAGAAGACTGAAGTAACATTCAAAAAGGCACGAAAACAACTTGCCGACTCTTTATAAATACTTGAGAAGACTGAAGTAGCATCTAGCAGCTTTTGGCCAACAAGGTTTTGGGTTATACGAAAGTAACATATGATATTTATTGAAGATTGGCACCATTCGTTTCCCTTATAATATTTTTTAAAGGTATGCCAGAGAGGTGACAGTTGTCTGACGAATGGTGCCTATCTTCAATAAATATCATATGTTACCTTCGTATGACCCAAACACACCGTTGGCCAATAGCTGTTAGATGTTACTTCAGTCTTCTCAAGTATTTGCAAAGAGTCGGCAAGATTAGATCTGACCATACTTGTAAAACAAAGTAGCCTGCATCGGCGAAAAAGTATAACCGTTTGGGATGGTCTACTTTGACATCTTGGCAAATACAGCTTGGCCGTAGTGGAGTGGATGTTTTGATATATTTCGACTCTATCCTCAATAAAACTTATAATGTCAGCCTAACAAATAATTTAATGACAAGAATGTCCCCCGACGAAAAAATCTGAACACTATCTAACTTACTGCACGGAGCCAAATCCTGGATCTGAAAGTCTTTGAAAGAAAACTACTTTGTAAAATTTATTCAACCGCCCTAATTAACATTTTACAATTAATTACATATATGAGCCGGATACCTATCATGATAGCCCAAGCGCATCAAATCAAGAAAACTGTCTTAGAAACGCTGCGTGGTATGAATTTCAGAAGTAGCACACAAAAATTGAAAAGTTTCTCCTTACGATATGTCCTACCTAATGAAGGTGTCTTCTAAGACAGCGTTTTGTCTGATTTGTTTTTCTTTTTTTTTTAACTCAGCATGTTTTTTTTCTATTCAAAGAAGCTCTCTCTAAGGTTTTTTTTCTATACGAGAAAGGCTGTTTTTGGAGTTTTTCTTACGTAGGAAAACCATCTTCTCAGACCTTTCCCCGTATAAGGGTAAAGTGTCTTATCCTGCATTTTCGTATATAAGAAAGTGCCTCCTCAAACTTGTTCTTATATGGGGAAAACATCATCTCAGACTTTTTCTCAAACTTGTTCCTATATAAGAAAACATAGAAATGATAATAATAAAAACTTCTCCAACAACAATAGAAAAGTGTTTATAAACATTATACGCGGTATCACGTAAAAAAAGTTGGAACTCCTACTGCGCAATGTTTGGGGATTTCTAATCTTGTATTTTTAAATCTAAAATCGTAATTCCCCCCTCCCCCTACCAGATGTCTTACACATCAAACTAGTTAGGTACAGTTGACCCATCATTTTAGGTTTGTTTCTTTCACAAACGAGGGAGAGTGGGGATTAAAAGGTCACATAAATTTCCTTCATCAATAAGTTATTGATATTGTATCGCATGTACGTTGGGTATAGGGTAGGGTTGTTTAAATTAAATGGCTCCGTTCTTTGGTGAGATCATAAATTAAGATGTGAATAAGTGTGTCGCAGCACGCCGCAGTATCTGTTACAGAAAACTACCACCCAGTTCAAGATCATTAATGAACAGCAACGTTTTAAATTATCATATTTATGGCGTATATCTTTGCTGAGCTATTTTGTATTTTTGTATTAGTTGAATAAGGTTGGCTATGTTTTACTTCTCTTTTTATTTTTTAATGTTTGCGGTTTTGCCCTGAGTTTTGTAAGTTTTTAGCAAATTCCCAGGTAGTTATTAATTATCTTCTTACCACATCAAGTGCTAATTGTCTGGTTGTCATTAAATTGAGACTTAAGTTTTCACATCATTCGATGCCAATTGCTGTTATACTGCACATCTTCCCCTGGTGACCTCTTGCGTCGCTTTTTATCTCCTACAGTAGTTTAGAAAATAAATTGTTTTTCACTTTTTTTTTTTTGTTTTCTTGCCGATAGAGATGAATCAAAACACTCTCACTTCTTCCGAACCAAAGGAAAACACAAAAAAAAAACGACAAACGAAAGAGTTGCTAAAAAAGCGTCTACCAAAAAATGTTAATTAATAAGATTTACGAAATCGATTCCATCACTGGAGCAAAACAACAACTAACACTACATATTCAAAAATATTGAGCAACTATTAAAGCAACGAGAAACGAAGCAACAACATAATTGTAGCTGAAAACAAACAAACAAGAGAGCAATGACGACGATAGCAGCAGCCACCGAGCGACCGACCTTCGTACGCACGTGGTTGCCCCGCAAAAGTAAAACCTGCCAACATAAATGGAGCTACAAAGCGGTACCATTCATGCCGCACTCCGCACCCTCTAAGCGGTTCACGGGATGACTATAAATTCTTTGTTTTGGATGCGAAAAAACAGAACTGTTATTAAAAAAAAAAAAAAATAAAAATAAAAATAAAATAATAAAATAAAAAAAAATAAAAATAAATAAAAA